>VDFB02283943.1:116190-243572 GCA_007258455.2 Sequoia sempervirens | reverse complement strand
AGAATGAAAAATCAAAACACTTGGTTTTTTTGGGTGTGCGGAAATCTCTACAGGTGTACCAAAGAAATCAAAACAAAAGAAATAAATCGCCGGAAGTAGAGCAATCTCCGTGACATTATAGCAGATAACCTCGCCGGGGCTATGGACGCTCGCTGGCAGCGAGGCTCTATCCAAGGATGCTTTTGGAGCTAAGACCCAAAAATACACTGGAAAGCCATCACGGAACCAAAGAGTCATGTTGGTCTTAAGAGACAGGAATGAACCCATGTGCACACACTTATAACTGAAGGATAAGATACCTTCATACAGTCTAGGACTTCTCTTCCCTTTTGAGTATTCTTCTTGGTCAAGGGACAAGTTAGGTAGAATTAATTCAAGATTCCGGATTTGAAGTGAATATTATCTTTGGAATGTTCAGGAACATTCCCCACGTGGAGTCGCTAGATGTTGTGACCTTTTCACACATCGCCCCATCGCTGATGGGGACCCCCAGTTGCCTGCTAGTTTTTAGGGTTTTGTCTCCTTGCAACGGTTACGAGAGATCACTTTCCTTAGAGTTTCCATTCAGTTCGCCAAGAGTCATCCAAGCCAAGTCAGGAATTCATGTTTGAATCAGTGCGTAGACGTCATGGAAGCGCTCAGAAGGCCCAAGAGACGAAGATCAACTGTGAATTCGGCCAATTCTGAGACTTCCTATTTTTTAGGAAAAGTTGCTTTTTCGATTTTTCATTTTTGGCATTTTTGGACCAAACGGGGTTCCCTATTTTTTAGGGTTGCTTTTTCTATTTTTAGAAAGTTTCTATTTTTGGAAAGTTTCTATCTTCGGAAAGTTTCTATTTATAGAAGGGTCCCGAGTTCTGAAAACGCACTCAGAAGTTCGAAAAACTCACCAGAACTCTCAGAAAATCAAAAAGTAAAAAATTTGAAAAATTTGAAAAATTTGCAAAAAAAAGGTTCAAAAAACATGAAAATCAGGCCAAAAACGTTTAAAAATCTGGAAAAACCAATCAAAACCAGTCAAGATCAATCAGATCTGAAGGTGAAATCATAGAAATCAATTCAAAAATGGTGGAGTTCATGAAGAAAATCTGTTCAAGTCTGGAAAATTCGCCATTTCCATGGAAGAAGGATGAAGGAAGATGTTTAAGAATGTCAAGGAGATCATGGAATTCGCCCAGCAGCACTAGGGAAGCCTGTCCAAACATTTAAGATGCATGTCCATGCATGCTCCAAAGTCCGCCTTGCATCTTGAAGAATATCCTTGGACTCTTCAAAGTCCGCCTTTGATATCCATGCAACCTTGGAAGTCCGCCATTGTCAAGAGGGATGTCCTTATCCCTTCCAAAGTCCGCCCAGCACATAAAATGCACATCCTAAAGGTCTTGGAAGTCCGCCATCTACCAACAAGGATATCCTAACACCTTCTAAAGTCCGCCATCTTTATCCTAAGACTGCCTAAAGTCCGCCATCCACTAAAATGCTCATCCAAAAAGGTTCTAAAGTCCGCCATATGCAAGAAGAACGTCCAAGTGCTTGTAAAGTCCGCCCTTAAAAGGTGGGACTTGGCTAAAGGCTATGTAAAGTCCGCCTAGACATGTATAGGGGAGGAAAATTAAAATTTCATTAAGTGTTGATGCCTACCAAGAGGGAAATTTCGAAATATGCTAAGTGTGAGAGCCCAAAAGGGTAAAAAAAAAATCCTTTCCAAAGGATGAACAAATGCTAAAATGTCAAGGGAATTCGCCCTAGAAAAAAAGGGACGTCCAAGATGCTCATCCCAAAGACTTAAGATAAGTCCATCATGCACTTGGAAGAAGTTGGTAAAAAAGCAAAGACATCCATGACGTTCGTCCAAGATGTCAAGGAAGTCCGCCCAAGATGATAAGATGGTAAGATTTTTGGCTAAGTGTCAAGGCCAAATCCAAAGAAAAGTTCGAGAATTCGCCTAAGTATAGAGGCTAAAGGATAAGAAATTAAGATTTTGGCTAGACATCCGGACATTTTTGAGAGGACAAATGCCAAGATTGAAAGGACAAATGCTAAAGAGGATTGGGATATGGCGAAGAATGGAACGGAATATGCCTAACACGATGAGGGAAAAAGAGGCAAAATTTGCCTAAGTATGGAAAAGGCGAAGAAATTGTCAACTTTAGCTAAAGAAAAATGCACGAGGTAAAGGGAAAGGAAGGATCGTCCTTGACCAAAAGGATGAAGAATATGTCAGACGTCAGGAAATTCGCCCAACGAAGACATTCGGACAAGGATCTTGCCTAGAAAAAAATTCGACCGAGCAAGGAAATATTTGACGTTGGCGGAAGAGAATAAGCTTAAAATCCCGCCTTGGCAAAGAAAAATGAGGATCTGGCAATGAAATCTTTGACGGAATGGCTTGAATTTTGGTTTGGCTAGACGAAATGAAGGATGAAATCGGAAAATACACTCTCAGCCAAGAAAAACGGAAGAACAATCGAGATAGCCATGGGTCCAAGACGAACGGGTTGGAATTAATTAAAATATTTTAATATTTTAATAATTAATTCTCAACTATTTGGAATTTAAAAATACCTTGGACAGAATCAAATTTGCCAGACACGAATCGGAAGAAAATGAAGGACGCCAGGCAAAGATGAAATCCAGCGAGAAAAAATTAAATTCATCACGAATTTAATTAAATATTTAAACGTTTATTTAAAAATTCGAAAAATCAAAGATAAGCATTAAATAAAAAATCGAATTTTTGAAGATCAAGAAGATTTGTCCGGATAAGTTCGAGACTGAGCCTTGTCGGAAAATAAAAGGAAAGTTGCCTGTTTGGAAAATGAAAACAAATCGAGGATCAAGAAGAAAGATGGCAGTTGCTAAATCGAATTCAATCCTTCAGCATTATAATGAGTTTCAGCAACTCATTTTTTTACACACAGCTGAAGAGAAATTTAATCTTTCTCGAAATCGTCAGGCAATCAATTCATCAATCGGCAAAGTCGGATTGTCCAGAAGGATAAGCAGTGTTATGCTAAAGAACTTTTCGCAGGAAAAGGAAAAGAGTTTTTCAAAGCTGAATTCTTCTTGAAGAGGGGCGCACTTTTCAAAAAAATCAGATTTTTAAATCTGATTTGTATTTAACGATCCTTCTCTGAGGTTTGGTGATTGATCAATTAAATTTGCTATCTTTTTATGCCCTGTCATCTTGACGAAGTTCTGGCAAGAATTTTCAACTCCATTCAAGTCACTTTCAGCTTGCTTTTTCGCAGCAAATTAATTGTTTGAACAGCTGAAAGTCAATTTTTCGAATCCAAGGCACGAGGTTTAAATTATTTTAAAGGTCTTTATATTAATGTTAATTTTATGACTGCAGGTTGACGGACACGACGGACAGATCATCAAGGAAGCTGAAAATGAAGTTTGCCAACAAGGGTGCCCAGAAGGAGACCAAGGTCATCTCAAAGTGGAAAAATGTCATGGACACTGACCTCGGACATTTGGACTTTGACGAATTCAAGCAAAGAGTATACGGTCAGAAGGGACTTCCCACGGCAATAGCCAGAAGAATGGTCAGAAACGGGATATTCCAAGCAACTGGATTCCCTCCGGCAATGGATTGTGCAGAGTTAATGGTGGAGTGTGCTCGCCATTATGATGCCCAAAAGAGACAGATCATCGCCCCTGACGGACGAGTCTTGGCACATTTGAACGAAGTTGTAATCCAAGAAACCTTCGGCATCCCTGAGCATTCAAGAACGGTCTATAAGACCAAAGAAGAAACCAAAATGCTATATGACAGCAAGTCAGATTTGTGCGCCACCACAGTCAACAAGGTGTGGATGGACAAGCCAAAACCATCAATCAAGAAGATGCCCAAGAGACCTCGCCGCACCGATTTCAAGGAAGATTTTGGAGATATCGTGCTGATGCTGAACAGGATCGCAGGCAATCCGCAGGGCGCCTTCTTTGAGAGCTGGATGTACTACTGCATCGACGAAGTCACCTCTGGAGTCAAAATGTTCAACTGGTCACGAATGATAAGTGACAACCTCCATGAGCAACTGATCAACCTTGAAGAGACCAAGTCTTTTCATATGAGTTCATATGTGATATACCTGTTGGCCAGATCATACAAATATCCAGGATTGATCTGCAAAGGCAAAATTGGCAACGGGGAGAACGAGCTCAAGCCTTACGACTGCTATCCTCAGCTCCAGTTGAAGAAGACTCACTTCAGGAGGGTGCATGATGCATTCCTAATGCATATCACCAGAAAGCTTCAGGGAGGAGTGCACCAAAGGCTGAGCCATGAAGCAAAAAGTCTTATCAGCAAATATGGGTCTTGGTTCATCCGGTTCCCTAAATTCACATATATTAGGATCCAGGGATTTACTGGAAATCCCTATAAATTGCCTATCTATCCGACTAATCGGATGGTATTGCTCGAGGTTTTGAGACAATTAGAAGAGTACCAGAATATTCAGAGGCCGACCAAGAAAGCGTCCATCACATTCCCTTTCTTCATCGGGAACATGCTAGAGTACTGCCCATCCGCCCAAGCAGCTGAGAGTGCACGGTTGGAGATCCAATGGTACCCTTTCACGGCATACAAGTCCAGGGTCAATTATGACCCACATCATAACATCCGGACAGTGGAAGGAAGAAGATATAAGCACAGAACGGAACTGGAGGATTATTGGGCAAATGTTGCCGATGAATACGAGATCAGACGGAAGATGTGGTCCAGGATGTCCGTGGATTTCATGAGAACAATCGAGTTCTGTCGAGTGCCTGACCAGCTACAAGACGATGGAAACCATGTCCAGCCTCGCTTTGAGGAAAGCCGACCTCTCCCTCCAGTGAAGTGGTCAGAGCCAGAGCACGCAGACCTAGCCACCCTAATGAGGCCAGTGACGAAATATTCTCGGTGGTGGGTTGATGATCATGTTCAGGAATTGAGACAAAAAGGAATCACGCTCACATATGATCTGTTGAGCGAATCAGAGTCATATTCCTCTAATGCTGGGGCATCCCATCAAGACATGGCCGGTATCGGAGAGAAAAGAAAAGAAATAGTGCCAAATGCAGAACCTGTTTCCAAGAAGCATAAAGGAGGACCTTCTCGGTCAGCGGCGTCCAGGAATGTTGACCATTTGGTGGCTAATATAGACGACTCCTTGGTTGAGATGCTCGAACCTCTTGCAGCTCAGGAAGTGAACAATGAACCTATCCAATTAGATGATGAAGAGCCTGCATCACCAGCAGGCACAGAGATTTTAGGTTCAGACAATGACATGGATGTCCGGGATAATGACTTAGAGGAAGGAATGATTTCCACCCTCAGAGGAGTCATGGATGTTCCGAATGAGGAGGAAGTTCAAGTAGAGGATGGCATCGAACAGTCGACCATTCCAGACTGGCTGTTGGAAAGAATGAAAATCCAGGTGCCTGCTGAGGCTCAACAGGAAGAAGAGGACGATACTGCCGATTTCTTGGCAAGATTAGAACAAGTTGCTACCAAGAAGCCCGCCAAGAAGTTTTCCACCATCCAGCGGAACGAGACAGGTAACCGTTCCGTGCACATTGCAGTACCTACAGTGGACAAACCATAGGACGAAATCACTCCACAAGAGTATGCAATAACCACTGTTGACCTTGGTCCGACCTCGAAAGGTCAGGAAGTAGAAGAGTTAGATAATTCCGTCTCGACCATCAAAGCGAGACTGGAAAAAGAAGTGGCCAAGAAGAAGGAATATAAGAATGAGGTCAAACATCTCAAAGAATATATCCAGCATTTGACCCAGCCGCTAGATCAGGGCAATGCAACTGTTCCTCCTCTCCTAAATTCATCACAGGAGATGACTCAGGAAGTTGAGCATGGAATGGTGACAGCCAGGGAAGCACAAGACTGGATGGCAGGTGAGGGCATGGAAGCTGCCTTGTTCATGGAAAGGTTGGCGCTTGCTTATGGACGAACCTCTTCGTTTCTTTCCAGGTTGATGGATATGGCAGAGACATGGGATGGTATCCGGGATATGCAAGAGAGGCTTATTCCGAGCCTTAGAATTTTGAAGAGCACTCTGAGGGAGGAGTTAGTTGATAAAAGGGTGATCGCTGCAGGGGCAGCATATGATTTTCATCACTGGTTTTGGGCAGTGACAATAAGAGAAGAAGTCTTGGAGAAGGCGAGAATCGATGGGCTTGGAATTGAAGAGCAGGTCAGGAAAATCCAGGAGAAGATGTGCATGATAACTACAGATGTGTTCGACCGTGGAGTCATCCGGGAGAACGACATGCAGTTAGAGAGACTGAAGCAAAAAGTTCAAGAAACTTTCTTCTCGACCACTGGACCGTTTTCGAAGCAGGACTTCACGAGAGTGGCAAGACTCTCATCCATTCGAAAGGAATTTGAGAAGCGGGAGGCAGATTGGGAAAGTACCTTTGCCAGATGCGCCGAGAAGTTGGACGGACTAGAATTCCGGATCAGCATGTTACCTCCTGTCACGATGGACGAAGTCATTGCAGTAGTGTCTAGATTCGCCAAGCACAATGCCACTCAGATGGATAAGGACGCATCTCCTTGATTGTAGCTGGAACTGCCACTTTTCTGATAGTTTTCTGATGATTAACTCTTGTTATTTTGGGAAACCCTAATTAGGGTTTGGTTGTAACAATCTGGGCCGTTAATCTTGTTTAAATCTCGGCCGTCTATTTCATTTTTGGAGCTCTATATAAACTAGTGCTCTCTCATTTTCATTTTGTGTGGAGACTTGTTATGTATATTGTCGCATTGAGACTATTTTGAATGATAAAAGCTCTTGAGCATGATTTGCCTTGAATCACTTCTTATTGTTGAATAGTAAGCGAGGTTACATATTATCTTCCGCCATAGATTAGAATTAAAGTTAGATTAAATAGAATTTGCTTTGAAAAGTTGTTAATTGAATGAAAGATTGATCGTATCGACTCATTGGTGAAGTGTAGCTCATACTTTCTTCGGATGAATGATTTTCATCCGATGCGTAAAGTTAGCCTGAGCTCCTAAGTGTGGAAGCCTAACTTCAACCTTATCCGAGGTTTGAAAATTATTCTCACAAACCCCTTGAAGATTGCACCCACTTTGCGTATGTTGTCCTGCAGGAGGCGAAACAAAGTGTGGTTTATTTCGCTTCACCAAGTCCTTACTGTCTCTTGATTTCTTAGGCTTAGATTAGACTCTCTAAACCCTATTCTTTTGCCATTTTTTTGAGATCCATTGAAAGTCCCAACTAAGAGCCCTCAATGATACATCTCCTAAGTCCTGAACTTGCAAAGATATTCTTACGTAAGTCCCCTTGTTCATTACCAGCAAATCACAACGACCACTGAACTTATCCACACGTCGAGACCCGACTAAAGAAACCTTGGAATCGCCATATGATCTTCTTTGCAATCTTAGCATACGCGGTGGTTTTTCAAGAGAGGATAAAGTGTCTTTGGACATTTTTATTCTGAATGTTTGGTGGATGATAAAACACACATCAACATAGCCTATCAGCTAGCCAGTATGCTAGCACTTGCAACTATAGGAGGTATGTGCCAATAAGAAATTCAAGGAAATGCCTTCATCCTCCTCTTCCTACACTCAACCATTATTATCCTCATCCTTAATTCCTTTAGGATTTTAAACAAGTCAAAGTATTTCGTTACACCTAAAAAATAAGCACATGTAAGCTATAAAATAATTAGACCCCTATAAAGATATGTTACGCCCCAATTGTGTATTTACTATTTAATATTACTATGTAGGGTAAATGTGAATGTAATTTGAATTCTAAATGAGAATAAATTGTGTTTGCACTTTGTTATCAATGAATTATGAATGAATGTTATTTCATTTAATAATATGTAAAGAAATGCATATATGTGAAATGGATAGTTATTGAATTAGATATTCTAACTATGGAGAAATATTATGTGTAGTGCATATTTTGTTGAACAGCTGATTACCGTGGGAATGTGTTAGTTGATGTAGGTATATGTTCAATCCTCCAAGTGGAGGGGAAGTATCACTCAAGAGAAGATTTTGGTCGAGGAACCAGTAACATAACCTAACTGAGCTTACACACACACTCACAGTAGAATGGTTGAGTCAAGTTATTATGTTGGGAATTGGTGAGGCATCCTTAGTAAGAATGTCTGCATTAGTAAGGGTCTTGAATACTGTTGAATGCATGCTTGGATGATGTTTATATGTTTAGAGCTTATGAGTTCTTCCTTATATTACTATGCTTGTATTGATGAGGTGAACACACATGGGATGTATGTATATGTATACATATGCATGTCGATGATAGACCATACGCATGAACACGTACATGAGGGTACATAGGTAGACATACCTATGCACACTTATGAACGGGTTGCTTATGAGCATGGAACTATCGAATGGACAATACGACATGAATGTGTATATGTAATAATACACCACACGTCGGCCCATTAAGGGGCCTGGCTAGGTTAATCCAGTTTCTAAGGGGTCAACGGAGGTATGCTAGGAAAAACCGTTGGAGGGATGGTGGAAATTGAATTTCGATGGAGCTTCTAAAGGAAACCCCGAACCCTCAAGAGCAGGATTTATTGCTCGTGATTGGAGAGGAAATGTATTGGCTATGGGAGCAAAGAAGTTAGAGAATGGGACTTCCGACTAATAATACAGCTAAAGCTCTAGCAGCATTAACAGTTGTCAGACTTGGGAAAAAATTAGGGGCATCGAAAGTTCATCTAGAGGGCGATTCTCTAATAATTATCCAGGCAGTGATGAAAGGGAGTACTGATGCTTGGCATCTATAGAATGTAATTGAAAAAATTAAAGAGGAGTTGGCAGCTTTTGATGACTTCAATGTAAGTCATGTAAGGAGAGATGGAAATGCAGAAGCAGATACTCTATCAAAGTGGGCTTTATCATTTGCAAAAGTTGGGGAAACGAGAATTGACGATTTTAGACAATTGGACTTAGAGGATTTTGATTTAAGAGGGTTGGTACGAATGCAAGAGTAAACGCAAATAGTAGTGGAGTGCTTTCCAAACACCAAAGTAAATGAAGGAATGTTTGTGGAGTCAAATGGCGGTGTTGGACGTACGTCTGGCATTAATGGTGGAGTATGGAAGCATAATGCTTAATAAACTCCCAAGTTTCCTCTTTCTTGATGCTTCTTTCATTTTTTGTGGCGAAAAACAAGTGCATACACGGTTGGTAAGTGGTGGAGGACCTAAGTTTGCAGAAGCAATGGAGGCAAATTCTCACTTAAGACGAAGAAACAATTGTGCCCTTTTTATGGTGAAGCATCAGAAAAGAGATTGAAAGGTTTGTTTCTCTACAGTGATAGAAAGATTGGTGCAGTCAGTGCAACTAATACTGGGGAAGGGGTTTGGAGATTTGAAGCACAGGTACCGCACGAATATGGACATATACTCTCTAATAATGGCTTGTGGTTTAGACTTGGGAGAGTCAACCAACGTGGTGAAAGGGGTGATGAAAGCTCTGGTGCACGAAGATTACCTAGAGGGCTTGGACACAATCTTGGAATGGTTCGTCCCGGGACAAGGATTGGATGTAAGCGAAGGAATTGAGAATACTGAGGATGAAGAGGTTGAGAAATGTATCCCCTTTGTGCGATGGCTAGAAGGAAAGTAGAAAGCCAGATGGAGAGAGGAGGCAGCATGAGGATGGAAAGCTTTAAAGCTATTTGTGGAATTGATGGAGGTTGAGGCAATCATTGCGCAAGCCCAAGCTAAAGCAGAGCGACTGGAGAAAAAGGAGTTGCGTCCACGGAAGAAGAAGATGGTGAATGGGGCTAAAAGTGAAGCTGCTTAGGGGAGCTCAGCCAGAGCGTCTCTATAATTTGAACTTCCTACAATGAATCTTGAATCTTTTGTTTCTTTTTTGTTTAATTTGGGGTTAAGCCCAACGAGGAGTATAGGGTAGGTGGTATCTGAATGTAGGGTAGGTAGTAGTTTGAAGAAAATCTCGTGAATGTAAATTTGGAGCATTAATTTTGTTTTTGAAGTAGATGTCAAGGTTTTTTGGAGGTAGTTACTGTAGGTAGTTTGTGGATTTCTGAGACAATGGTGTTTTCAAAGGATGAATTTTTGGAGGAAGATGGTCTGAAATGAAAATTTAGAAGATAATGTATTTTGACTAAATTCTATTAATAAAATCAAAAATTATTACTGATCAAAAAAAAAATACACCACACGTCTATTCCCTATCAACACGATGGTAATTGTGTATATGCTTGACTGTGCAATCAAATGTGTGTGTGTGTGTGTGTGTGTGTGTGTATATATATGAGATATATACATATATCCATATGTATACATGCATTGATATATAATGTATGATAGACAAGTGGAAATGTCCATACGAATATATCAGTATATGTATACATGCATATATGTACATAAAGGAATATATATATATATATATAGTCGATATGGTTATTAATATTATGTGAATATTAACTCTTTTATATTCATTTGTTTATCGAATATATAGATACATGATATATATATTTTTGATACGTATATATATATATATTATTATATATATATATATATATATATATATATATATATGTAACGCTAAATCATATATATATATATATATGTTATAGTCGATATGGTTATTAATATTATGTGAATATTAACTCTTTTGTATTCATTTGTTTATCAAATATATACATACATGATATATATATATAACGCTCAATCATATATATATATATATACGTTATGCCTTGAGTCCGATTTATATATATATATATATATGTTATGTCTTGAGGTCGATTTATATATGTGAAGCATAAGCCGAATTACATATGAGATATGCCAAAGTATTTAAAGGCGAATAATACTTTGGCAATGAATAAAGGTCGAACCATATGTTAAATATGGGCAGCAATAAAAAGTCGATATGGAACAAACCATAATCGATGCTATTGAAATTCAACTTGAGATTATTAACAGCAAATTATTCCAACTTGAGACGCCATAGTACAAAGCGATGGAATAGTAGGTAAGTTGCAATATAAAGTAAAGACTGCATGATAAAAGGCAAAACATGCAGCAAGTTTGGAAATGGTCAATAGCACCTTTTGGGCGCTATAATGAAGGGCGATTCAACTTTAATTTGTTGCCATTGAAACCTTGACTAAGTCAATGTTGTGTAAAGTGTTGCTTGCATATTGTAGACTGTTTCAAAGAGTATTAAGCCGCGCCAAGGAGATAGGAAGTTGGCTGCATACTTGGCGCCAACTTATGAAAGTTCTATTTCCTGTAGAAGTCCATTTTGGTTGCAATTCAACTGTCATCTTTTAAGCATGTGCACTTTTGAATTGGTCTTTGCTGCTGTCTAATAGAAGGTCAATCTGTAGCTTTTTGTGATGAGTTTTCACTTAGTTTGCTGCCACCTTTTAGCTGAGAATTGTGAGTCAACTTGCATCAAGATTGTTGTGATTTTGCATGCCTTTTCTATAGGCTGCAAAGTCTCAATTTGCTGTATAAATAGAGAGGCTTACACTCTCATTTGGGACGCACTAATCTGCATTATTCTACAATTGCATTCTGATGTATTTTGTGAGAGCCTTGAGTATTTTGTGAAGAGTTATATTTGTGTGAGTTATATTGTGAGAGCATATTATCAACTTGTGAAGTGAAGTCTTATTGAAGTATTTCTTGAAGAGGTCTAAGTGAAACTAGTAAGCTGTTGTTGGAAGGCTGTGTGTCAAGTCAGTCAAGTGGTTAACTGTATTACAGGCATGAGGATCTAATCTTCCTTTATTTGTCTTTGTTTATGAAAGATTGAGTCTTGAATGCTTTATTTGAACTACTTGAGATCAGTGTTACCCCAAACTTCCAGGACGAGGACGGGGACGGCAGCGGACAGCAGGACGAGTCCCCAAGTTTCCGGATTTTGAGGCCAAATCTAGGGACAGCGGAGGGACAGCTATATAAAATATAGGGAAAATTTTAAATATATAGGGAAGTTTTAAATATTTATATGAAAACATGGATAAGGCATGCATAATACTTATAGATAATTAAGTAATGTCTGGAATCTCATAGAAGCAGATATCTTTAAAATATTTTGATATATTTCAATATATCTTTCCTTGGCAGGGTTCCCAACATTTTCTTGAAAGTATTTCAACATATTTTTTACTGCAATTTTGACTAAAAATTTTCAAAATATATCATTAGTCATATCACAATAAATTAGTTTTTTTTCTATAAGTGTCAGATCTGCTATTTCTTTTATCATTCTTCTTTGGAACTTTTATAAATTTGTTATCCACCTTCAAGTTTCAACAGTGTAAGTAGCTGTTAAGATTTTCCCCTGCCATTATTGAATAGCAGTTAGATCTGTTGCCCACGGGCAACAGCAATTATTTCTATCATTATTTCCAAATGAACATGGTTATCTACAGCTGTGAAAACAGTTGGCATACTTTGGTTTGAAACCCTTGTGAATAGGTAACATTATTGTTGTTATTGTGACTAGTGATTATCACTGTTGCCTTTGATAACAGTGAACACGTCTATCATTATTCATGTGCATTGTCATTACTAGACAAAATTGTCACATGATTATGCCGTCCTTTGACTTATTATTATTGCATCACAAATGTTAGTGCTGCTATTAACTTGCTGTCATTTCTACTGATCACTGGATATTGTTGCCATTACTTCATTTTAAAAACTAAAAAATAGCTATATCATTGAGGTAATTGTTTGGGAATTTTCGTTGTTACATATTAGTCGTTAATAATCCAAACCAGTTGAAAGTTGAAACTGGTCCCATCATTATTGCCCTTTGACATAACTATCCTTCTGTCTTTAGTAATCTTCTTATGAAGACCGAATAGTAGCATTTTGTCATTATTGTGATCTGTATTATTCTTGGTCAGTATGAAGTCCAGTAGCATTGTTATTAAAACTCTAATCAATTAATATGGGCATCAATACTTTTGTCAACATTAAAGGATGTACTGCGAATCAATATTAAAAGACAGCAAACAATGATGGGGCCCACAATAGCCGCGAAATCAAGGCTTTTCCTTTTTTTTTAAATGTGTTTTTTTGTTAATTTTAAAATATGCTTTGACACGGGGGATGCCCAGCTGTCCCCCTTTTCCCGTTGACCATTTCCTTGTTTCGAGGGCGTTTCCCAAGTTTTGGAAAAAAAAGGGGACACCAGGGGACCGTCCCCTATACCCGAGACGTCCTGAGGACATGGACGGGCCATTTTGGTGGGGAGCCCCCGGGTTTCCCTACATGAGATTGCTTGCATTAGGAAAACATAGCATTTGCTTTGGAAAGGGAAAAGAAGTTGTTTTATGCTTTTCTGTGAAAGTGCTTATAATTACTCCATAATAGGAAAGCTTGGTTTGTCATTATAAGATACTAGGAATGATTAAACAAGGATAGCTTAAGGGTTATTCATAGCTAAAGTTATTTGATTATATTAGATAGCTAGTGAGTTACTCCTGGGATTGATTGTCCATTGAAGGGAGGGAACTTGTTTATATGCTTTGTCAGTAAAATTCTTATAGAGTTTGTGGGAAAGGGAATAGGATGTTTCTAGGGTTAAAGATTACCCATAGGAGGAAATACCTATGCATAGATTATAGTGGCCTAAAGTCAAATCGAGTTTGAGTAGTGTATGTGAGTAGGATGACTATCACTCGAAGTACTGAGCGAGAACACTTTGGCCAAAGAAGTGTGATTGCCTTTGGCTCCACTGTCAATTCACCGTGATCCATTTATTTGCATGCTAGTCCTAGATTGTGGGTTTACAAGTTCTAGTCATGTAGGACACAACACTAAGCCCAAAATGGTTGTTGTACGAGGTTACTCCACCAATCTCTTCGTCGAAGGGTAGTGCGGGGGGCCGCATATGAGTCTGTGGTTGGTGGAAAAGCGGTTGAGTGATACTTCTCCTCCTCAACAGGCAACAAATGACCAAGATTTGAAAGGCAAATCCTGGACCATCTATATCTATTGCTTTGAAGCTCGGTTGAGCTATATATGTACTTGTACACATTTTTGGGAATATTGTAATTTGTGGAATTATTATATTGAATGGAATCCATGTTGAATATTGTTATGACATCTATGTTCATTTGTTCTCAATAAAGAAAAGAATTTTTTTTATCGCAATGGTTAGTTACATAGTTTATTTACTTGCAAAGTGAAAACTTAGGAAAATTTACTTCAATGAACGGTTGACATGTTACAAGATAGGAGCTACAAAATACAATTCAATGTCATTTTGTAATGATATACGTGAAATACCAAGTCATGTTAGCATATAAAAGTATTACTCACCTAGAAAACTTAAAATAACTATATGTACATATAGAAAATATGAAAATATCCATTAGTATTTTACTATTTTGTGTTAATGTTATGGCAGCTTCGGGCTCATCCTTCCAGCCACGAGTGAAGACATAAATTCATATAGCCCATCGGCTATTTATTTGTATGTGATAATTACTGTGAAGGGGCGCTTTACATGGCAACAATGTAATTTCCTCTTGGGCCGACCTTCCTTGAAATTAGCATTTATTATTTGTAATTTTATTATGATGCCCGACCTATCTCTTGAAGAGGTGCGACCTCTCTATCAATTTGTATATATAGAAGATCATTTCACTCCTTTGGATCATCAAGCAAGTTCATTTCTCTCCTTCATTCAAGTGTGAATTTTCTCCAAGAGCAGATTGCGAATTTCTCTAAGTGCAGATTTAGGTTTCAAGGAAGGGCAGATTATTATCTGTTTTGCATCTAAAGTTGGTGCTGAATACTGGCCTTGTGATTGGCCTCATTGTAAAGAGAATTGTTGCCACTATTTATATATATAAGAGAGATCTTTGTTGCTGGGTTTTTCTCCCTCAAGAGGAGGGTTTTCCCAGGGTATCTGCTGTGTTGTTGTGTCTGATTTTGAATTAATTTTCTGTGCATTAAATCTGATCACTAAATTTAACATGGTATCAGAGCGGGTTTGAGAAGATCGTGATCAGATTTACAGCGATACTCTTCTCTTTTCGTCTTAATTCTTTGTCTATCTCTATATCAATCAAGATGGTGAACGGATTGAAGATCGAAGATAGACTTGAGGGAGCGTCAAACTACACTTCATGGAGGTTTAGAATCATGCTCACATTGGAGGAGAATGATTTGGCAGAGTTTGTGGAGACCAAAGTTCCCGAACCTAAAGAGGAAGAAGAGAAGTTGCAATGGAAGAAGAAAGACATCAAGGCGAAGAAGTTGTTGGTTGATTCCGTCAAGGATCACATTGTTCCAATTGTCTCCAAGTTGAAGACTGCAAGGGAGATGTTCAAGACATTGGAGGAAATGTACGAAATCAACAACACCAGCCGGGCACTTGCCTTGAAGCAACAACTTCATCATGTTAAGATGGCAGAAGGAGAATTTGTCATCACCTACTTCATGAAGATTTCCAAATTGAGAGATCAACTCTCTACCATTGGTCATATTGTTGATGACAAGGATTTGACCATGTTGGCTCTTAATGGTCTTCCTTCATCTTGGGAGTCTTACATTCAAGGAATCAGCGCGAGATCGAAACTTCCCAAGTTTGATCGTTTGAGGGCGGACTGTATTCAAGAAGAGTCTAGGTTGGCTGCGAGAGGTATTGGTCGAAGCTCTACAAATGAAGACATTCATGTTCTTTCCACTCAATCATCAGAGACGAAAGGAAAAAGAGGAAAGAAAGGATACTTCAAGAGGAATAGAGATAAAGGGTCAGATGGTTCTCCCGCATTCAAGAAGAAGTGGGACCTCTCCCAAGTCCAATGCTTTCGTTGTGACAAGTTTGGTCACTATGCAAAGGATTGCCCAACCAGGCCTAATCAGCATGCTTCATTTGTGGATATGAATAAGTTCTCTCCTTAGAAGAATTCTAGGGAATTTCTATTCTAAGTCATGGGCCTATGTTCAAGCCGTGAAAGTTGTGTGTTGTTCTGTGCTCAAGAGCAGCGTATCTTGCATCCATTAGAATATTTAAAGAGATAAGTATTCTTTGTTTGTTAAGTTATATCTTTTATTTGGATCTTGTAATTAGTAAAGAGAGATAGTGGTTTCTCTTGAATTGTGTTCTCTAGCGTAAGATCCTTTGAAGACTTCATTTATTGCTATTCTTTTCATGTTGGTTGTGAAGATTTTTTAGTGTGACTCTGAAATAAAAAGAGAATTGAAAGTTCGATGGTGATTGGTCACATCAATATCATATTCATAAATTCTTATGTGTTCATGCTATAACCTAAGATAGTAAACCTTGTATGATTCTAGTGTTGATATTTCTTTGGATAGTTATAAACTGTTAGTAATCTCTCTCTAAAATTCTTTGTGAACAGCTAGAAGCAGGAAGGTGATGAGAGATTGCTTAACGATGAAAAGCTTGAGGCATCTTATGAGGAAGTCATGCCAACCCAAGAAATGATCAAGCGTGAAGTTACAACTTGCAGCCATGGAACTGAGCTGGTGGTTAGAGGGAGTTCACTTCCAGAAGTCTTCTTTGCAATCTCTGAAGCAGGAATCAAGAGGGAGTTTTGTAACTCAAGAAGTGAAGATTATTGTATTGCAAGGCTAGGTGCTAAATCCTTAGAGGATCCCTTCAGCTGCTGAGATCAAAATTGCTCAAAGACTGTCATCTGGATTTTATATTGGTAGCTCCGCAAACCTATTCAGAATAGAGTGATCTGCTATGAGGTCGAGGAGGTCTACCTTGAACTCTCTACAGTACCAAAGGTGTGCATTGGAAAACATTTATCGAAGGCAAGCATTGCAGGCAATCTTGGAAGATGAGGTCAGAAGGTTGATGCAAGTACTTAAAGATTCAGAGGGAGCCTACTGAACCTAAATAAGATGGTTGTGTTGCTGATCGGAAGAGCACCTCTGGATGTTGTTTAAGTTGAGGTCTGCAATGACTTCCTGGTGTATCAAGAAGCAGTTTTTTGTAGCATTGAGTACAGCGGAGGCAGAGTATATTGCAGCTTGTATGGCATCTCGGGAAGCAGTGTGGCTTCGTAAGCTCCTTGCAGGATTATTTGGGAAATCAATGGAGCCTACTATCATTCATTATGATAATCAGAGTTGCGTGAAGCTATTTGTCAATCTTGTGTTCCATGACAGAACCAAGCATGTTGAGATCAAGTACCACTATATCAGAGATATGGTACTGTGGAAAGCTATACAGTTGAGGTATATCAGCACTGATGAACTAACGACAGACATTCTCACCAAGCCTCTCTCCAAAATCAAGTTTGTGTACTTTCGAGATAAGCTTGGTATGGTGGAGAATCCAACCTTAATTGAGAAAGAGTCTCAGTATCAATACACCTGTTTAATGAGTTCTTCTCTGTGAGAGAAGTTCGAGGTGAAATCCCTTGTTAATGCATTTTCCTCTGAGACGGAGGAATTTGAGGTACAAGCCCTTGTTAATGCATTTTCCTCTGAGACAGAGGAATTTGAGGTGCAAGCCCTTGTTAATGCATTTTCCTCTGAGACAGAGGAATTTGAGGTGCAAGCCCTTGTTAATGCATTTTCTTCTGAGACGGAGGAATTTGAGGTGCAAGCCCTTGTTTCCACCCTCTGGGAGAGCCATGATGGATGTCATGTGTGAGACTCCATGACACATCTTGTACTTGTGAATGTCATGTTGAGGTGACAACATCACGCAAGTGATGAACACTTGTACACACCATAATATGGTTGTAGCCATTATGGTTGATATTGTGTTGAGGTGATTTCTAATATCACGATGAGGTGATATTCTTCTTTTCACATTTGGTTGTAGCCATTGTGGTAGACATCACGTTGAGGTGATATGTCTTGTGTAGCTAGAAGTTCTCTCCCTAGCTGAGAGGGAGTGTTAATGTTATGGCAGCTTCGGGCTCATCCTTCCAGCCACGAGTGAAGACATAAATTCATATAGCCTATCGGCTATTTATTTGTATGTGATAATTAATGTGAAGGGGCGCTTCACATGGCAACAATGTAATTTCCTCTTGGGCCGACCTTCCTTGAAATTAGCATTTATTATTTGTAATTTTATTATGATGCCCGACTTATCTCTTGAAGAGGTGTGACCTCTCTATCAATTTGTATATATAGATAATTTCACTCCTTTGGATCATCAAGCAAGTTCATTTCTCTCCTTCATTCAAGTGCGAATTTTCTCCAAGAGCAGATTGCGAATTTCTCTAAGTGCAGATTTAGGTTTCAAGGAAGGGCAGATTATTATCTGTTTTGCATCTAAAGTTGGTGCTGAATACTGGCCTTGTGATTGGCCTCATTGTAAAGAGAATTGTTGCCACTATTTATATATATAAGAGAGATCTTTGTTGCTGGGTTTTTCTCCCTTGAGAAAAGGGTTTTCCCAGGGTATCTGCTGTGTTGTTGTGTCTGATTTTGAATTAATTTTCTGTGCATTAAATCCGATTACTAAATTTAACATCTTGACAAGCCATTCCAAGCCACAACCATTTAGATTAACATCATATTTTTTACTAATAAAATAACAAAACAAAACCAACAAAGCTAACAAAAAAAGTAGTCAAACAAGCTCACATTTTTTAAAATAGCCTTTACATGGGACCTTTAATTGCTCACCAATTATGTTGTACTTAGCACATAATGATCAAATAGAATCTCAAAATGATTTGGGATTTAAATTGAGTCACCTCACCACTCATAAAGTTGTATATACATCCTAAAACTTTGTTAAACGAATCCATACTAAAAGTTCCTAAATGTCTTAGGAAGAAATTTAACCATCTCAACAACTTAGATGTCACTAACGTACTATAAACTAAATCTCCTTGAAACATGCCATTGGAATTTATCTTAATTTTGGTAAGTGGCGGAAGCAATAAGAGCTTTAAAATAATCAATAACACTTACAGTCTCTTCAAATCAAGATTAACAACTTCGATCATTTTCTAAATTTCTAGAGTAATCTATTATGGTTCCTATTTTTTTCCTATAAATGAACATTATACAAGAACACATTACTTTTCTTGTACATGCCCGCAGTTGTTGACTTTCAAGGATAAGATGAACCTCTGAATTAACTAGTAAATGTATCAAGCATGAGACTTAAAAAAAATATAGAATAAAGTAATTAAATTATAGGAAAATATTATATCCAACCTACGTGTCAAGATCTATTGAAAAAAGTGAGTTAAGCCTTATGGTTCCATGGAGAGTACATGAGACAATTTTATGTGCAGGTCAATAACTACACTTGCATTTTGCACATAGAATGAATGAATTAACTTACCTAAAATTGCTGCAAACTCTCAATGCCCCACCACTAGCTGCAGTTGAGATTACTCTTCCTAAGCAATCATGACTCCACAATTTTTGTTTTTTTTTTTTATTTTATTTACAATTTCGAAACGCAACAGTTTGCATATAAATGTATTTAAGATATCTATACTAGTTATATATTATTTCACTTCTTTCCACAAAGTAATCATATTAAATTATGAGTGGATCATACCATAAATTTTTATCATTATGCAGAAAATTTATTTGTGTGAAGCAAGTAGAACGCAAAGACTAACGAGGAGCAACTATGGGCCCTTCTTTACTAAACTATAAAGTCATTTTTTTTTTTTTATTAAGTAGTAAATATTTATTGTGGTAAATAAGGCAGCTTTATTTTCCACTCTTCTTAAGTGGATCGTTTGCCATATAGAACATAAATATGATTTTGTCACTAGGAAGGCAACATGCTGAATTCAAATCTTGATGCAATTTACAAGTAGTTGGTAACCCCCAACACAGTTTAGAAAACAAAAAAAAGTGTTATGAATATTCAGTGTTATTGTGGTAGTATTGGGGCACAGGCCCAAGTGCTTTGAGAGTTTTTCCATGTAATCTATATTTTAAATCATGTATTTATGGAATACAGTAAGATCGCAAAAGAATTTTGTAAAGAGTAATCATGGGAAGTTTTGAGCCTTGCATTGAAACAATTGCCACCGCTACATGATTGCTGACAATGGAAGTTGCAGAGTAAAAAAAGATTTGATATGGGAGGGGCAAGATTTGGCAGAGTTATAATGTTTGACAAAGTTTGGAATCGAGGATTATGGGATTTTGTAACATATACAAGCAGAATTTGTAAACTCATTGTATTATAAAAACAACACCTACTTGATCATTGTATTGTGGTTTATCATAATTTCTAAAATATAAATTTAAGAGCCATCACGCAACCAATGCCCTCTAACTTACAATCTATGATGGCTACTAAAGGTTGGCCAATAGAACAACCTATTGCCCACTACTTAAGCCCTATGGATTGCAATCTATGCTAGCTACCAATGGTATTTTGCAGCCATTGAAAACAAAACTTCTACTCGAGGTATTATATTGCCTTCCTAAGTTATTCAAGTGCAATGATTTAATGGGTCTCATTAGACTTGGCAAATTTCCACACCCAGAGTACAATCAAGCAAGCAAACCAAACTAGAATGGATGCACTTGTTAAGAGTTTGGTTATTTACCAAATTGTTGAGATAAAAATAAAAATCCTTTCAAATCTAAGGATAGTCCATCATATCCAAACATATGTAAGAGTGGATAAGTTAATTTACCTAGTGCTTGCAAGGTTACTCCTCCAATGTGTTCTTTGAAAATAAAAATAGAGTTTTTGGGGCCTATTTGTAAAGACTGAAGATGGACTAATAGCAATATTTCTTCTTTGATGCAACTAATGTTATGTACAACAAGTATGGACACAAGTTTCATAATTTCTAACAACTAAATAATAGGTAGAGGCCCAAGACCTGACAATTAATGGTTGCATTGATGCCAAGGTATAGAAGACTAGAAAGTAAAAATGCTTTGAGAGGAAATTATTGAGTTGATTACTTCTTTGTTAGAGATCATTGGTCAAGATAAGACTGAAGAAGCTAAGGCTCATAGACATTACTTGTGTTAAATGACACCAAGAAGAAACAGTGTTGTGCACCTTTCTTTAGTGAAAAGCAGCTAAGAGACATTACTTGTGTTAAATGACACCAAGAAGAAACAATGTTGTGCACCTTTCTTTAGTGAAAAGCGGCTAAGACCTTTTTAAGGGTGCATAAAAAGCAGATTATAGGATTTTTTGTGTTTCTTGCAATGAAAAACAACACTAAGAGAAGAAATCTGCATGATTGGAGGACACAAGAGACAAGTTTGGAAATTTTTTCGCATACAAAAGACATGAATCAAATTTTTAGAGAGAATTTTTCTTTGTAGTTATAGAAACCCAATACTTTAAGAATAGATCTGTTGGACACAATCATGTCTAGAATTGCTTCCAAAAGGAAGTTGAGTGATTGCAAATTGATGCAAAAGCAGAGATGCTACCTCTATTTGTCTGTGGGAAGATGATCACTCAAATGCAGAACCCATGTTTTTGTTGAAGTAACATAGACACATGTTTTCAGAAAAGAATGTAATAATATCAAAAGCATATTGGTACCTGATTGTATCACTAAGTCCTAGCCAAGGAACCAACCATGTGAGAGGATGCATCCATCTAGAAAACCAAGCTGTTTGTCACTTATCAATGCAATCTTTTAAAATTTTAGTCATTTTGTGTCACTATAATCCCTTGCCTTGTGACGTTTGCTCTTTAAAGTACAAGAGCCAGTATAATGACACAAAACTGTGAAGAAATATGCTGTACAATGTACAAGGTTTGTGAAGAAGAATGTAATAAGTTTAACATATGAAGATGGTCCAGTCCCTAATAATCACTCTATGTGAGCAAAGTTCTAGCAGCCATTGCATTTACAACATTAGCAGTAGCTGGTATTGATTCAAGAAAATTGTCACAAAAATAACCTAAGGAAAACAAAATAAACAAAAATTTAAAACCACCAAACAAATGTAAAATTCATTTCACAGTTCAAAATATCCCTATGTGAAGAAACAAATAGGGGTCTAACACTAGGTATTAGAGTAATATCATATATAAAAACAGCCATAGATAAAATCACAGAGACAATATCTTCATTTAACAGACAACAACAGAATTGTTTTAGAATGAAAAAAAAAAAATAGAAAATGACCCGGCATCGTACGGATTCCCAAAAAACACTCATTGAAACCATGGCAAGTGACTTACCTCAAGATTCTGCACAAATTGCGCTGTGCCGTCAACGATACCGATGAGAAAAAAATGGGCAGAGCTTGCAGGAAAAATAATACGAAGCCCTACCAAAGCAGAATCTTTTTTAAAATTAGACAAACTAAAACCAATCTCCCTACAGCTGCTGCTTTAATCTATGCACAATAAAAGTAGAACTAAAAATATCAGGGTTTTAGAGCTACTAGATTCCTAGCTCGAAACAAGATTTTTGCAACCTTTTAAACGAAAATGTTGGTACGTGTTAAAATTTGTTTTCAAGGGGAGACGAGGAACGTTTTAATTGCCAGAAAGTTGTTTTTCCCGGTGTGAGACAACTTTCCGGGTGAAAGCTGCTATAAATAAATAATAATTGCCTGAAAGTTGTTTTTACCCCAGACAACTTTCCGAGTGAAAGCTGCTATAAATAAACTATCGGATAATAAATTAGCAATGGCACCTTGGTGTGCAATAGGTACGCCAAAGAGTTGTGGAGGTCAATCAGGGAGAGTTTTTAGTTTTTTTTTCTTTTTTTTGCAAATCATATCCTTTTGTTTAGAAAGTGGACTGGAAACTTTAGAAAGCTTTAGCTGTATGAGCATTTACCATTAAGCATGTGAAGAAAATGCAGAGCTTTATAAACAGCGTAAAATTATGTGGATTATCCAATTTACAAGGTCATGACTGTACTTATTTTGCATTGTCAATCGTGTTCTCTCAAGAGTTTTCCTGTGAACAAACATTCCAGCAAATAGTCTGACTTTTCAGTATGATATAGAGAAAAAAAACAGGAAATATCAAGTCTTAACAATCTTGTTGCATGCAGAAGGATTTCAAACAAATTAACAATTCTTCAAGATTTTTTGGTAAGCCATTAGAAATTCTAGATAGATTACCTCTAATTCTACATGCAAAGACTATTTTATTTATATCCATGCACAACTAAAACCAATCGATGGTCCAGTCATATGTGAACCAAGCACATTGAATAGGCACCACATAAAACATCTTTTTAATAATTATATAAATTAACATTGAAAACAATGTGAGGACCCTGAATATGCTTTAAGATTGATTCATAGCAAATAGATATCATCAACACAGTATGTAAGCAACCAGATTATCATGTTCATCTCATACATTGCAAAGATGATCTTGAAATAAATATCTTCCAAGAATCCTTACCCCTCATAAGCTTTGTTGTGGCAGGGAGTTACCACCCAAATTCCTCATAAACATTTAATCCTTTTTCAGTTTAAATTATGTTTTTGTTCTACCAGGGCCTTTCTTGATGTTCTATCATTGTGTTTTGAACCGATTACCTCCTGCAATCAATACAGATTACTTTTTAATGTCGGTGTGCACTCATTCATGCAGAAAGTACATTAATAGCTAGCATAATTTTTAAATTTGAATGGAATTGAATATTTCACTTTAATAATTTTTATTGATAGTTGCATTCTATATATTAATTTACTTCAGAATATTGTCTAACTTTTTTCTTATGCTGTATGTTGAAGATAAAACAAGTGCCTTACATAAACTCCTCTGTTTCTGTAGTGCCATTACTGCTTATCTCGTTGAGGCCTACAAGATGAGGATTGCAATGTATCATAAGTTGCATATTTTGGCAATGTCCTTTCTAGGATACTGGTCTTATAGGATGTAAAAGCACACAGATTTTTTCAATGACTTTGGGCATATCATAATCACATATTTTAGTTGCAGAGCTGTAGAAGACAGATTTTGTTATTAACTGTGTAAAACCTCCATTGAAGAAGATATTAATTGATTTTCATCACCTAAAATGAGTTCCAGCGTTTTGATGCATAAATCACATACATGCCCCAATCATTTTCTCCTGATGTTCCTCTACCGTCCAAATCATTTTCTCCTTGCATTCCTCTACCCCTTCCCCTCCCTCACACACAACCAAATCCTTTCTAGCTGCCATCATTTGCAACATTGAGACACTCTCACTCAAAACAACTAACCTACCATACTTAATCATCTTATTTTTGCATTGGTTTATCAGATATTCTTAATATTAGATAAACGAGTTAAATGTTTAATATTTGCAACATTGAGACACTCTCACTCAAAACAACTAACCTACCATACTTAATCATCTTATTTTTGCATTGGTTTATCAGATATTCTTAATATTAGATAAACGAGTTGAATGTTTAATATTTGCAACATTGAGACACTCTCACTCAAAACAGCTAACCTACCATGCTTATTTTTGCTTTGAGACACTCTCACTCAGCATTAAAACATTAGACATATTAAATACTAAGTAAAATATGCTTCCAAGTAATCCTTGGTCCAACAACCATTTCTCTAGAGGTAAAGAGTAATCCATGTTCAAGCCCTACTGAGGTATCTATTTTCACCTAAATGCAAAATTGATAAAATGTTTGTTTCTCTTATGTCCAAGACCTCATCCAAACAAAACGCAGGATTTTATAATTGTTCAAAGCTTGACAATGATAGGGATAAAAATATTCACTGAAATCATGGAAAGTGAATTACCTAAAGATTCTACACAAATTGTGTCTAGCTGTCAATGATGCCAATGAGAGAAAATGGGCAGAGCTTGCAAGAAATTTTCACGAAACCAACCAAACCCAATTTGTGTACTGTTGCTGCTTCAATTTGCAGACCCAATTTTCGTACTATTGCTGCTTCAATCTATTCACAGTAAGACAAATACAGCGAAAAATATTAACTCTCCTCGCTGGTAAGACAAACAGAGGGTGCACAAAAATATACTACCGAGGAAGAGTTTGGAGAAGCGGAAACCATTAACGGCGAGAGAAGCATGCGACTTACCTTAAGACTCTGCACAAACCATTATAATTGACCCTCCACACTTCTTCGGCAGTTCATCTGCTGGTATTCTATTTCAATTTCAACTCAAACCAGTTTTTTTCCAAATGAAACCAACCAGACCCAATTTTCATACTATTGTTGCTTCAATCTATTCACAGTAAGACAAATACTGCGAGAAATATCAACTCTCTTCGCTGGTAAAACAAACAGAGGGTGCACAAAAATATACTGCAACCGAGGAAGAGTTTGGAGGAGCGGGAACCATTAACGGCGAGGGCAGAAGGCGGCGAAGGGGAGTTAATGCATTAACTTCCCTGCCTCCCGAAACAATCAACGGTTGCCGATAGATGCACGACCTTGCCGGGCACCTCCATGCTTTGCAGCCGTTCACGGTTAAAAAGAGCTTTAAAAGCTCAACTAGTGACACGCCTTCGGTGTAATAAAAAACTATCGGCTAGTTTATTTTTTATTAGATACATATTAAAAAATAATTCCCTGAAAGTTGTTTTTCCTCATTGTGAGACAATTTCCGGGTGAAAACTGCTATAAATACCTATGTTGGTTTAGATTGTTTGAGTAGAGAACACACATTCTCAAATGGTTATATACCTTATGAGATTAGGGTAAGTTATTCCTTAGGGTTAGGTTGTACACTTTATTGTAATGACATGCAACAATAGGGTTGTAAAACATATTAGAGATATATAAACTTTCTAATTACCTTTCTAAATGGCTATTATCTTATACTTGACCAAGAGTTTATACCTATTCGCGATATCCTAATATAATGAAAGAGGACCTTACGTCTCAACAACCCAAAGTTGTAATGCAGAGATAATTTAAAGTGCAAAAGCACAAACTCCTTCCAAGCTGAAAATTTCCTCCAAGTTAGATAGAAACATGTCATACATTTAGATATGTGCATATATGTGTAATAATAAGAAAAAGGAAATATGATTGTTCACTTATTTACTGACATAGGAACCTAGTTCAAATTATGCAAAGGATAATTTGGAAAGGACCATGAGGGAATTAAAGATTAGTTGAATGGTTATTAGATGAATTATTAGAAGTTGATAGCTTATTATGGTGACATATTATGGGATATTCTTAGAAGACTTTATATGATATTTACTATCAAGGATAACCAGACTGGTTACAGTGCCCTAGAGGGATGGAACCATACTAGATATGACAACCAAGAGTCTAAAAATCAATACGAAGAAGTAATATTCTTGAATCAAATTTAATTTCCATTTATTATAAATATTGGCATATTCACTATGCTTTAGATTAAGACCAGATGTGATCAGTCAGGTGATGTGGAGTCATTAGTATCAATTAATCGTGTATTTAGCAAGAGAGTATTTACTTTCATGATTAAAAAGATAGATCCTGAATAAGAAGCATAAGTCAGACCCAAAGTGTTACAAGCATATAACTAGGTATTCAAGAGATTGGGAATAAACCTATTTGGTCTATTAATTGAATATTTGTGTGTCATCACTATGAGTAAAACCTTGATTGTGATTGTTAATCTTGGGGAAAAACTTACAAATATGGAAAGGGGTAATCTAGTGAATGTGTCAAGCCTTTGAGGTCTATGGTGTCACTATTTGAGTGATCACTTTTGTTATTCTTTGTTTATCAGTGTAACCTTTGAGGTTCAATGGTCATTATAGTTTCCAAGTCAAGTAAGGGTGGGTGAATATATGACTCAACTCATAGAAGTGGAATTATTATATATATGATAAATCTTTGGCCAAAGTAAGTGTAAGTTGCCACTACATACACTTGTACGAGTTCATTGTGATCTAGGATTACATACTAGTCAGTAGTTTCATGCTAGTTGGAATGAATCATCTGTATGGCCATACTAGATATGTGGGACACAACACCAAATACACAAATGTGCATTGTTATGATTTTTATACCAATCTCTTTGTTGAAGGGTAGGGCCATCTTATCGGTTAGGAAGATGTGCAAGGGACTGCAATAAGTTTGACGTTGGAGGAAAGCACTTGGATGATGCTCTCCCTCTTGTAGTCAGCTACCAAGTCTTGTGAAATAGGAGTGTGATTCATAGGTGGAAACCTTGACTAGAAGTGAGATCCATAGGTGGACACTTCAACCAATGAACCACTGAACTAAGGTGGGTTATGATATGTATATGTTTATGGTATTGAATCATTTGTAAAACGTGTTTGAAAGATGAATTTCATTTATTGGAGATTATGTAATGATATATGCAATGAGCATTTATGATAATGAAAATAAAAAAATTATGTTCATGTACTTGAGGACTTTTGTTATTTACTTTTTTAAGTTAAAATTCAGGTAAATTCTATAGGGTAAATTTGTGGCATGTAACATGTGCTATCAAAGTCAGGTTCAACACTTGGACCTACGAGCTCATTACGTAAGTTTTCCACAAACATTATCAATGGTTAATACTTGAAAAGTTCTTATTCCAATATGGTAGGGAAGGGAAGAATAAGGAAAATTGTAAGGAAGTAAACTTTCTCGAAAACTTGTTTAACTTGGGACTAGGAAGAATCATCCCTGAAGGTTAAAACTCCTAAATCAACAACTCCTATAGAGATACCCTTGATTGGGGTTCAAGATATGCAATTGGGTTTAGTAGGAAGGATATGGATGATTACCTATGAGTACCTCCACCCTTCAAAATTATTTAAATGAATATGAGGGTGAGAAAGAACCAAAGTGATTCCTCTTTCTAATAGCAACCTACAATTGCAAAGAGTGAAAGATTATGGATTAAATAAAAATACTATGAATCTACGAATATGATGTATGTCTATTGATGCAAATGCTAAATTGGAGAAACTAATTGGAAGCATAAACGAAAAAATTCCAAGAAGTGGAAAAGTCAACATATTGTGAATTAGAACCAATGAGGGAGGTATCTAGGAGGCAGGACAACCTTCCGACAAACTTGACTCAAACAAGATT
Organism: Sequoia sempervirens; assembly: GCA_007258455.2. Taxonomy (NCBI): domain Eukaryota; kingdom Viridiplantae; phylum Streptophyta; class Pinopsida; order Cupressales; family Cupressaceae; genus Sequoia; species Sequoia sempervirens. The sequence goes on along the minus strand of VDFB02283943.1, from coordinate 215,590 downwards.
AAAATCTAGTAATGATAAGTGAAATCAAGAATGAAATTTGGTACCTTAGAGTAAAGGCAGAGATCAAATTGGGTTAGAAAAGGAAGAAACTCATAAAGGTGAAGATGAAAACTAACATGATCCCACCAACTAGAATGGGCATGGTTAATTTGGAGTCAAGATTTGGAAATAGGAAAAAGAAACCAAACAACCCTTAAAGTGCCCTAGGTTATGAGAAAGGTGGAATCACCAAAAAATTTGGACAAAAATTTCTTAGAAAAGATGGTTGCAAGGCAAAAACTAGGACAATAAAGCAATCTAACCAGACAAGAGCTCAAATAGAGTATAGATTGGTTGAAGTTCAAATTGAACTTACCAAGTTTGTCAACAAAAGTAAATTTGTATTAGTCCCTTAATGATCACTGAAGATGTTCCAGAGGTAAATTGTATATGAAAGAGACTATATTGTCAAATTGGAAGAATAATTAAATTACCTTGGGAACAAAAAGTATAAATGCAAGATATACCTAGTGAAGGTAAGGGAGACAATCCATGATCATTCAACTGTAGAAAGCTAACAAGAAGAATGTTAAGTCACTATGATCAATTTGGAGAAAATGGATAAGTATTAGAGTTCAACTTTTAAGATGATTTAGTAAGTCTTGGAAACACCAAGAAGGGGAAAGAGAGGAATATATAGATCAAGAAAAGATTAGATGCAGATAAGTAACCTATTCACTGAAATTCGATGATGTATTTAGAGGTCTGAGAAAACTTTTTGACTTCTCCTAAGACATAGTTCTCAGATCAAAAACCTCATAATCAAAGTTTCTTATGGCCACAACAAAGTTGGAATTGAAGGCTAAGCTATAGAATCTATTAGCAAAAGATTTGAATGGTCAAGAACAAAGTCAGATGCCTTTGACCAAAGGAAAGAGAATTAACTATGACACCAAATCTATAAGTTCTTGTTTTGGAAGATCAATTTGTTATTATCATTGATGCTTTGGAAAAGGTTAGGTAGTATGCTTCTTCAAGAAAGGCAAGATTATCGCCTATGAATTAGGAAATGGAAGATTTATGAATAGAACCATGCTCCACATGATTTGAGCTATTATAAATTTATCATGCTTGGTAACTACGTATACATTAATGGTCTGGACAATTTTTGGAGTTAATGTTATGAAATAACCTGCATAATAGAAGAATATGATATGAAATATTATGCAAATACTTCATAATAGTTGAGAATAACAAGCCACTTCGAGGGGGAAAACCTCCAAATATCTCTAATGAGAAAACACTTCACAATATCATGATGAAATAAGACTCACAACCTCCTATATATACTTATTTATGCCTAGGATATCACCTAGGCTGACTTAGACACCCCTATATAAGACCTAGGTTGACCTAACCAACTAAATAATAATATAATAATGATAACATGACTTAATTAGGAGTTAAGATAGCCACAAGCCAACTATCAATAACCTGAAGTATGCCAATATTAAGGGCATAACATGCCCCCCTTCTTCAAAGAAGCATTATCCTCAATGCTAATCAAGTTTGGAATCTTTTGAATGAACTCCTCATCCTCCCATGTGGCATCTTCAACTGGTAAATTCTTCCATTAGATGAGATATTGAATGAGAGTTTTATTCCTCAGCTTTTTCTTGCGTGTTTGACTAATGCACTCTGGTTCCAAAATGATTATTCCTTCTTCATCGAGCTCTGGTAGTGTTGTTTGAGTTGGACTATTATGCCCAATTACCTTCTTCAAACAAGAAACATGAAAATATGGATGTATCTTTGTTGTTGGTGGCAACTCTAGCTTGTAGGCAACACTACTAATCTTTTGCATGATTTGGTATGGCCCATAATACCTTGGAGACAACTTATTATTCTTTTTTTTTGCTTCAATGAGATTTGCTTATAAGTTTGCAATCTCAAGAAGACCCAATCCCCAACTTCAAAACTTCTTTCACTGCGATGTTGGTCTACCTGTTGTTTTATTTGATTTTATGCCATGGCTAAATTCTCCTCGAGTCCTGGAAGTACTTGTTGTTGATGAAGCAAGTGGTACTCTACTGCCTAAACTCTTGGTGACACCTTTAATGATGATGTTATGGAAGGAGGATGATATCCATAAAGTGCCAAAAATGGAGACATTTTTTATGAGCTATGAAAAGAAGTGTTATACCACCATTCTACAAGTGGTAGCCAATCTACCTGTTGTCACCTAGAAATTGCACCCTATGCACAGAGATTGAAACTGAGCTTTTTAGAGCAACATGGGATCATTTCAAGGTTGTGGATCACCTATAGTTGAAATGAACCTCCGGAGAAGGCTAGCTTCCTTTGGTGTCACCTAAAACTACTAATCTTTTTGAAGGAAAAGGGAGAGAGATAATGCATAAAAATGAAGATTAACTCTAAGGTGACGCACCGAAATGACAAGAACAACGAGATACTCGAGCTACACTTGAATACTGGTGACAGCCATGAGACTGCACAACAAGATCCTATAGATCACACATTCAAACAAGTTTGACATGCACATGCCTTCAAGAAGGAAAGGTAGATTTTCACAAACTAGAAGCTCATGTGTAGGATTAAGTAAACACAGTTTGTAACTTACATGATACTACTTTTGCAAAGAAAGGCACGACATGAAACAAAAGCTATAAGGAAAGAGAAAATTTCACTAAGTAGCTCAATGAATCACTCAAAAATAATGCACTATACTTGACAAGAATCAGAAGGCAGAATGATGGACCATCAATAGTAACCACTTCAGAGGAGCATACATCAGAACTCCTTACAAAAAAGGCAAAAATGCCTTATATACAAAAAAGATCTTGGCCCCTTAGGGTTTACAAAATATCTATCAGAAAGATCAGCCTTTAGATTTTTCATGTAGTTAATGTTGCACCCTGCGTGTCCCTGTCGGTGAAGAGTCATCCCTAGAGAAGCCTCCCTCAAATATTTCATAGCTACCGCATTCATTCTGATTCTGGCATCGTGTCTTGTTCGAACCACTTCAATTGAATGCCTTGAATGCCATGAGCTCACCACTGATTCGCGTTGCATTCATCCCATGTTGACATTCTATGTTCTGATCAGACAACCACGGCTTGTCTCAGCTCCTCCTGGTTGGTCGAGCATTTTCCACGCGGGCTCGACAGGCAGTCAAAACTCTTTTGAAAAGAATCGCATCTCGGGGAGACACTGAAAGTGTCTCACCACTGCAATTATGTCTTCTGAAACCATCGGCTTGGCACAATCCTATCGCTGAGACATCATGACAAATTCTCTATCTCCTAGCGAGACCATCTATTTTGGGGAGACCCTTCCCGATGTCTCTAGAAGTTATACCACTGAGCTCCCTTCCTTTTGTTAGCCAGACATTCTTATATCGGCAAGACCTTACGCTGATGTCAAGTTCTTTCGGTGAGGTCTCTACTTTCTGGTCGGTGAGACATGATGCGGTCGAAGAGACATCCCGACAAAGTCCCTTAGTCATACCGAGGGGCTCTTTTGTGTCGGTGGGACTCCTACCAAAGACAACCATTTTGAGGCCCCTTCCCTTCCTTTTGGTGAGACCTTCGCCTTCACTAAGACCTCTCGGCGAAGCCCGCCTGCTTTGCCGACGCTGCTTCAAGAGTGATTGTCAAGGAGACCTTCTATAATCAGTAAGACCTCTTAATGAAGTCTGTTGACATACGCCGAAGGCTATCATTTCGGCGAGACCCCCCACAGATCGGCGTGACATCCTGGCGAAGGCTTCAACCTATGTCGAGAGCATTCCTTCTCAATGTAACTCTACTCCCTTGGCCAGACCTCCTTGCGACATCCTCCATTCTGCACGGCGATGAGTTTACTTCTCCTTCGGTCGGGGAGACTTCTTCATTTCGAGGAAAGCTCAGGGTGAAAACACAACGTTATGCCGAAGTATATCCATGTTGGCAAGACAATCTCAGTTCGCCAAGACATCACGTAGAAATCTCTTCCCTTTGGCAAACTCTTTTTCTTTTTTGGAGGCTCCACTGGTCGGTGAGACCTTTGCCGATGACATTTTCTATGTCGCCAAGACTTCCCAGTGTTGGCAGGACCTTAGGGTGATATCTTCAACTGTTGGTGAGCCCTTCACCTTTTTTTGAGCTCTAATCTCGGTGAGACATTACGAGTTGGAGAGACCCTACCCCAACTGCTTTGTTACGCCGAGAGACTTGCTTTTCGGCAAGCTCCCTTTCTTATCGATGAGACTCCGATTGTTTGCTGGGACCCTTCACCGAGCGCCAGAAGTTACCCCGAAGCCCTTGGTTGCCATGAGTCTCCCCAAGCTCATGATTGAATGGCCTATCGGCTAGAGAAAACCATGCGATAAGAGGTCATACCGAACCCTCAATGTTATAGCGATAGGCTTTGCAGCTTCGTTTGGCAGGACCAAAACTAGGTCACAACGACCTGTTCAAAACAGAAAGTATCAAGCAACCAGTCGGCCAGACAGTGAAGATGTCATGTCGACCTGGCTCTAATGGAGGTTGAGCGTAGAATATTGAGGCATGTTTCCAATAGAGCAGGCCTCCCAACTGAATCCCCTGTGAAATGTCATCATATGCATAGAGTAACTCTTAATGGAGACGTCCCCTCTGGCCCTTAAGAACACTTGCAACATAGATGCTTTGCCTGATTGAGCCTTACGGTGAAAATTGGGTAACACTACCCATTGAGACTGTTTCTCTGAAGTGAAACAATGTAGATATCCTTCCAAACACTTATTAACAACCTCAGTTTTCCTATCTGATTGAGGGTGGCATGAAGAGCTATGAGCCAATTGAGTACCCAAACATGAGAATAAATCTTTCCAAAAGTGACTAGTGAAGATAGGATCATGATCACTAACAATAACCTTAGGTGTACCATGTAGCTTTTGGACATTCTCCAAAAAATATTTTTCCATTTCACTTGTAAAAGGATGTGATAATGCAATGAAATGTGCATATTTAGTGAGGCGATCAAATACTACCATGATGACATTATGACCTTTAGATTTGGGAAGCCCTATGATAAAGTCCATGGATACCTCTTTCCAACACTGGCTAGGAATAGATAAGGGTTGCAAGAGACCTGATGTCTTAATTGTCTCCCCTTTATTCCTTTGACAAACCAAACATTCAGCCACAAATTTTTGAACATCACCTTTTAGCCCTTCCCAAAAAAAATCTTGCTTAACTCAATGATATGTCTTCAAAAATCCTGAATGACCACCAACTGGAGACTCATGCAGCTCTGTGAGAATCTTGTGTTTAAGAGTGGAATTTTTGCAGAGATAAAAATTCTCTTTATACCAAAGAGTATTTCCCTTCCAACAAAACTTATTTGAACTACTATGATCACTTTTTAATTTTTTGGATGAGATTACTTGTTGCAACATCATTTTGCCAATCTCCTTTGGCTTCCTCCACCCAATTTGCTTGTAATATTGAAAGGGCACACGATAAGGCTTCATGTTTCTCATCCTTCCTTGAAAGTGCATCTACTACAATATTTTCCTTCCCTTTCTTATATACAATCTCAAAGTCATATCCTAACATCTTAGTGACCCATTTTTGTTGCTCTTCAGAAGATAGTTTTTGTTCCAAAAAATATTTTAGGCTATCATGATCTGTCTTAACCTTGAAGTGTTTACCCATTAGATAAGGCCTCCATTGTTTAACTACACGAAGGATTACTAGCATTTCCTTCTCATAAATAGATTTTAGTTGATTCTTACCCTTTAATTGATGGCTCTCAAAAGCAATTGGTCGATCTTCTTGCATGAAAACTACTCCTATCCCATTTCTAGAAGCATCACATTCCACAATGAATTCCTTGGTGAAGTCGAGAGTGGCTAGCACTGGAGTTGTACACATAGCCTCCTTCAATCTCTCAAATGTTGTATTAGCAGACTCATTCCAATGAAAAGAATCCTTCTTCACTAGAGTGGTGAGGGGTGTTGCTATATGACCATAATTCTTCACAAATATTTTGTAGTACCCCGTCAATCCCAAAAAACCCCTCAGTTTCTTAATGGTTTTTGGAATAGGTCGTTCCATGATAGCCTTAATTTTGTTAGGGTCCACCTTTACTCCTTCATGTGAAACTATGTGTCCCAAATACTCCACCTCCTCAAGACCAAAAGCACACTTGGATGGCTTAACATAGAGTTTATGATCTTCAAGTATTTGTAATGCTTGATCCACATGTTGCAAATGTTCTTCCCAAGTCTTGCTATAAATCAATATATCATCAAAGAATACTAACACAAACTTTCTCATTAACTTCTTAAAAATGGAATTCATCAAGCTTTGGAATGTAGATGGTGCATTCGTAAGACCGAATGCCATCACCAAAAATTCATAATGACCCTCATGAGTCTAAAATGTTGTCTTACAAATATCTTCCTCCTCGATTTGAATTTGGTGATAACCAAATCTAAGATCTAACTTTGTAAAATACAGAGCTCCATTGAATTCATCTAGCAAATCATCAATGACTAGAATAGGAAACTTATCTTTAATGGTGTACATGTTGAGCACTTTATAATCCAGACACATGCGCCAAGTTTCATCCTTCTTACATACCGTCACCACAGGCGAGGAGTAAGCACTTTGGCTATGCCTGATAATTCGTGCCTCTAGCATCTCCTCAACAATTTTTCTATCTCACTCTTTTGTATGTGTGGATACCTGTAAGGCTTGATGTTCGGTGGTTGGCTCCCTGAAACTAACTATATGGAATGATCATGATCCCTCTTAAGAGGAAGTCCTTTAGGCATATCTCCAAGAACAACTGAGTGACAATCAATTATAGCTTGTAAATTTGGATGATTAGGAGCATTAGATTGAGAGACTTCTAATGAACATAGCTGGGCCACAAATCCATTCGCTCCTTTCTTGGTCAGTCATATAGGTGCTTAACATGCTTCATATATCTGATATATCTTCTCTTAGGTCATACATATTGTGGACATCAAATCTGCAAATGGTTAACAATTTTAACATAATATCATCATGTTAGTCCTTTGCAAAACATTAGACTTGAAATCCCTATGAAATACTTGACTATAATGAAACATGCAAATTAGATAAACAAAGATAATCAAATGTAAGCATATAAAGCATAGTCAAAACTCTATTCCATAGTGGATTGGTGTCACATGTGCTAGTGACCCTTTCCCAATCCTTGATCAAAGCTTAAGATGAAAATGCTATGAAGATGGTGGAGTGATGATGAACAAGATCAAATCTCAAATGAAGAGAGTAACCTTGCATAAAATTGTGGATGATTTGCTTGAGGATGAAGCTGCTATTTAAAGATTTTCAAAATGCCAAGTGTTGAAGAGGGACCAATGTGGGATCAAAAAAAAGCCAATGAGTTGACACTTGTCATCATGTGAGTGGTCAATGGTTGTGCAAGATTTGGGAAGAGTTCCCATGAGACGGAAAATTTGAATTCAAATTTGCAATGAATGCTGAGTTTGACCTTTGGAAGGGGACATGTAAGAGGCATGCAAGGCCTCATAAATGCTCTGTTGGATGTACATGTCCACTTGGGGGGAGATTCAAACTTGGAGAATATTCTCCCTTTATGCCAAGTTGAAAATAAGGATTTTGATAAATCAATTAAATGCAATTTCATGTGCAAGTGGCCAAATCTAGAGAATGCAAGTGGGATGAGATTAGCATTAGATCAGGATTAATTAGCTAGGATGATGATTATGATGAGTTTGACCTCTTTGACTTGATTTAGGGATTTAAATCAAATCAAAGAGAGATGAATGATGATCTGAGATTTAATTAAATAAATGATTGATTTATTTAATCAAAGAGATGATAGGATCAAGTTTGATTTATTTGATTTAAGTTGATGAATTTACCCTGATGAATGGATGAGTGTGATTTTGATCAAATGCATAATGCTAATTTTGCGTGTCTACACATATCCATATTCATTAAGGAAATGTATTCCTTGACCTTACTGATTTCCTGATTATGAGTAATATCCTCTATTGTTACCCCATCCTTATCAGGAGTCTTCCCTAGAGTGACAACATTCTTTTTGCCCCTTGTTGCAGGCCCCATCATGATGGGAACTAATAATTTTGAAATAAATCACACAAATGAAACTTAAATTCTCTAAAAAATTTACTGTAACTTACTAGGGCCAAAATAACTCTCACCTAGAAAAATCTCCAAGAAATAAGCAGATTTGTAGCCTTGAGAGTGATATTTGTTGAAACCTTAATTTTTTAATAACTTGCTTATTTTTTATCCAATTTCTCCAATTTTTTTATTGTAGTCTCCTTTTGTATGTCTTCAAAAACCCAATAAAAATCAAGCTCCAATTCAATAATATGTGAGAGATATGCAAATTCCCAATAAATTGTGTAGAAACCCTAATTCTATAATAATTCGCTCAATTCTACTCCAATTCCTTTGAAATTTGGACAGTAGCTTCTTTAATATGTTCTTTAAAAACCCTTTAAACATTAGAAAAAAATTCACCAAAATCTGAAAGATATTCTCTTCCCAAAATCGCTTCCAATATTGAGAAAAAAAAACCTTGCCTCTACGGTGCCAAGATCACGCTCTGATACCACTTGTTATGAAATAACTTGCACAATAGAAGAATATGATATGAAATATTTTGAAAATACTTGATAATAGCTGAGAATAACAAGCCACTTTGAGGGGGGAAACCTCCAAATATCTCTAATGAGAACACACTTCACAATATCATGATGAAATAAGACTCACAACCTCCCATATATCCCTATTTATGCCTAGGATATCACCTAGGCTGACTTAGACACCCCTATATAAGACCTAGGCTGACCTAGCCAACTAAATAATAATATAATAATGATAACATGACTTAATTATGAGTTAAGATAGCCACAAGCTAACTATTCATAACCCGAAGTACACCAATATTAAGGGCATAGCAGTTAACAACAAACCAACATGGTCTAAAAGAATTATTATTTAACCAATTTAAATGCTCATTAAAAGAGATAGATTGAGCTGAAATCAAACTATGACTTTGAAATAAATTATATTAAGGGCAAGATAAACCAAATTGTGGATGCCCAACGATGAAGGAGGCATATCTTCTCGACGATACTTATTCATTATATTTACAAGAATCAAATGTGGCATAAGTCCAAGGAAGATGTTTCATCTAATACGAATGGATTACTAAGAATCAGAGAAAGAACCTAAGTACCCGACTCATAAGAGTTAAGGAATAAGATTTGATAATAAGTTTAATTGGTGCCACATTTAGAGAAACCAAGAATGAAAAATTTTGATTGATGTGAAATCACTACAATTCTAGAAGGAAACAAAGAGAGATGTTGCAAGGTTTATAGAAAATAGTCCAAAATGCCATAGAGTGACGACAAGATGTCATCACTCGACAAAATTTTTATATTCTCATGAAATTTTAGAGAGGAAGTGGTAGCTCATTGGTATAGTTTGATATTTCTATGTCAATGGATTTGACATAATGTTATTGGTGGTGGTGGACAGGTTCACCAAGATAGCCAATTTTATATTAGAAAATTGATAGGTAGGGTACCAATCATAACTTCAAATTTGAGCAAAGTTGTGTTTGATTGCATGATATTCTTGGGAAGGTTATCTCAAATAGGGACACACAAGTAATGTTAAGGTTTTGAGTAAACCATAATCACCTTATTAAAAATTCAATTGAATGTGAGCTCAACTTATCACCTTCAGATAGCTAGTTAGTAAAAAAGGTAAAAACCAAGTCCTGGTGGATTTGTAGAATACTTTTACAATAATTTATATCATCTGCAATAAAATTTGATCCATTTATATGGAAGGAAGGACTAAATTCCTATAAGATGGGCTAAGCTAGGAAATAGGATTAGCCTTAGACCAGAAATGTTGTCATAAATGGAAAATTAGATCAAGATGATCAAGGAAAATTTTGTTGATACAAAGCATGAGTCAAGAAGTAGTACTATTATGCTCGAGATTAATAGGTGCCTAAGAGTAGTATTATGCTCAAGATGGACATTAGTACCAATGATGGTCATTTTTGGCTTTAGAGTTGTCTGACGTGTAAAGACCAGGGGAAAGGATGGGACCCATGGTGTAGTGTGCAAAGCACTGACATTCCTTTTCTATTTGGGTTGCTCTAAGGGAAATTGTGTGTTAGCCAATGAGAATGTGTTTTTTCTAATTATTGTGGTTTATGAGTCATGTATGAGCCAGTCCTTATTGTACTTATGATGTACATATGAGTCGTTATAATATGCTTGTGATATATAGTTCTCAGGAGAGATAAATTTGTTAGTAACATGCAAAGTTCTTCCAATATGTTAGCAAGGAAACTCAATAAAAGGTCCAAGATGGATCATATTACATAGAGTTGCGCTACAAGGAAAGAATTATTTTAAGATTAATCAAATTTATCTTACATGATTTAAAAAGTTGAAAGTAAAATCTTTGTTTGACTTTATCTATATGTCATGATGCTTTACATCATTGGGGACAGTTATTCTTAAGGGGGAGGGTATGTTACACCCTATTTTTGAACTACCAAATCACTCTTAATTTTGTGAGTAAATATGTTTTTAATGCAAGATTATGTCTTTAATATGTTCAATGGATGAATTAAATATATATATGAATATGCATTATAATGGGATATATTTTTAATGCTTTAATAATGCAAATGATATATCATGAATATAATTCTTATGTTATTAGTTAACTTCATTCTTGTTACAATAAGTTGGATGTAGGATAGGTTCAAACCTTCCAGAGGGGGAGGGAGAGTATCATCAAGGAGAAGAAGTTGGTATGGAAACCATTGTTATGATCATCTGCATATTTGCACACACGTACTGCACTGAGTAGAGTAACCTAGTTGAGTCAATGTTGGCATGTGTTGAACCATGTTGTTATCCTTTTGGGTTGAAAGGTATGTTAGGGTTATTTCTTATGATCCCCTTTTTGTTCATCTTGTTGATTTGAGTCATAGTGTTAAAACCCTTTTGATAAAGCATGAGATATTTATACATTGTGAGTTGGATATATAGGTACATATATTTATAATGAATATATGTATATAATGAATATATTTGTACATATGTATGTGATGGCACATACATATGAGCATGCGTAGATAGAAATGTTTATGTATACCCATGCATAGATACGTAATGTGAATGTGACCATTCATATATATAAGTATATATGTATTATTATACATATATGTATCGATATATAGGTATGTTATTATATTTTAAATAATGATGGATATATATATATATATGGATATATGTATATAATTAAATGATAAATACACACACACACACACATATATATAAATATTAATTGTGAAGGATATTCAAATTTAAGTAATCGAATTGGAATATAGAAATATACATAATAAAAATGTATACTAATATATATATAATTGTAATGGTGTGAATTTGCACCTTGGAAAATTCCCTATTTATTTTTCCTTTACTTTAGAATATATAAGTTCGTTGATGCAATCCACACCACCGTCAGCTTCCTCCATCCACGTGGCCTTGTCTTTTTGAGTTGGTGGAGGAATCTCTATCAGGGACGTGCACGTGACACGTAGACATCTGCACGTTGCACTATCATTGTGATAGGATTCATGCCCTTGGAATATGTAGAACCGTTACTCTTTAGTTGGTTACGAAGGTAATGGCTCCTGTGCTTCTTTGGCCGATGAGAATTGCCCCTTTTGCCTTCATTTCTTGCATTCAAACTCTAATTCTTTGACTTCTTCACTCTCTATTCACTCTCTCTTAATTCTCTTCATTCTCTAGACACTTTCTTCTTGCTTCTACACCATTTTCTCTTGCTACTACAAGCTCTTCTCTTGGCTTCAATAGCGCATTCTTGTCGCAACACCATTACCATTGTTGGATTGTCAAGCTTCATCTTCTCTACATGGTGGTATCACTCTCTTCCTTCCACTATTGGCCTTGAGTTTTTGTAGTTGGAAAGGTAATATTGTATTTTGTTATTTGATTGCATTATCATGCTTTTAGAGTAGCATTCTATTTGTTTGTGCTCTCTATTTGGTTGTATTACTTCCTTTCTATTCTCCATCACCTTCTCTATCTTGTGGTATTTTGGCTTTCCATGGAGGTGGGAACACCAAAATGGGGGTCTGATGAGGAAAACCTCAAATACAACCCCAACATTTTCTCATTCTTCTATATGTATGTGCAACATCGTTACTTGGAATCAACTAGAAGATTGGATTGTGTGTGAATGGTACATTTTCTAACTCTTCTCTATCATTTTTGTATTAGAATAGATTAAAGTATTCTTCTTGTTGTACTCTTTACTTTATGTACTTTCTTTGTAAAACTGTGAAAACTTCGTTAGTCAGGTCATTAGTAAGCCCTTAGCATTTTTTGTTTGTTTGCTAGACCCTTGTCCATATAGGATGCTAGTGTGTTGCATTGGAGTTTGACTCCCACACTTTCATCCTCAAACAGTGTGTTGTATGGTCAGTAGCCTGAAACCTTTGAGGCCAGCTCACCTGATCTTCAAAACACCCATCTTTAGTAGAAGGAAAGCGATGCACTGCTTGCCCTTCCTTTTTAGCCTCTCTCTCAACTTGTTAAACTATTTGAGGTAGTTTATGGCAGTTTGTTCCTTGGGGATCTCCATGAATTGGAGTCCTAGGGGTGAGAAATCCCCCTACTCTACATTTTTGGTGAACTTGACATGAAGTATCTTTGTTTTGATTCTTGGTATCAAGGAACCTTCTCTTGTGTCCTAGGTGCGTTATAGATTTGTGTTTTGTAGGGTGTGTAGCCTTGTAACCCAATATATGACCCCTAGTTACGTAGTTAAATGGGATCTTAGATATTTAGAAGAGGAATTTAGGTAGGTCACTATCTAATTATTCAATCTTTTGCATCATCTGAAGTAGTCCAATCTGAGTATGTGAATATGGTTTCATTCACACGTACTCAGTTGGAAGAATGAAGAAGAACATCTCATTATGCAATTTTTGTGTTGTAATTGATGTCACCATGTTATATGGGTTGCAATTGCATCACCATAAGTTCAAGCTTGATTCGGTATTCTAAACTGGTATGACAGTCATTATCCTCTGGTATTTTGGTCTGCAATCCTCTGCTGATGAATATCATAACTTGCAGTTTTGGGAAATGATTCTTTGATGTTAGAAGTTTGTACATTCAAAATTTCTTGTGTACAGGTGCTCATATGGTGAGTTGGAATCACTCAATTGTTGTATTTTGTTATTAGGTTTATCCCTAGCCGACCTAATCAATAGTTGATGTTGTAATGAATTCATTTGTGTTGCAGATGTATTTGTGACCTATCTTAGGTCCATGTCGACATGTTATAGTGTACCACGCTTGAATTGTTTTTCAAAAAGTTTTGTACAAGTTTGAAGCTGAAAGTTAATCTTTTTGGTGAATAAGGGTTGCATCTAATTAGGATGATCTAATTGGTGCTTGTGGATGGGTTAGATATATATATTGGACAGTTTTTGAGATTGAGAGCGACAAAGAGGAAGACAAGTATGCGAAGATGATGAAGTGTGTAAAATCGGTTTATTGAGGATCAAAGGAACTGAATCAACACTTGTTTGGTGTAACTTTATCAGTTCATATTCTAGCTATAAGCCATTTCTATATTGTATCTTTGTAGGTAGCGAGCCTCCCATTTTGGAGAGCGAGTCCTAGCAGTGAGCCACCCTTTGTAATATCTTATAATCGGTTATATTATATTGTGAGCTAATCCTCACTATGGTTTTCCCATTTTGGGTTTTCCACGTAAAAATCTTGGTGTTCATGTGTTGTGTGTTCTTATGTTCTACTAATGCTCTTTCTCTTTTTTACTATTATATGCATTGGAGTGTTTGGATGGTATTTGTTCAATAAGCTTAAGAAGATATTGATTCACCCCCCTCTCAATATCTTGGGTATTCAACATACTCCCCCCCTAAAAATGCGAGTACTACACCTAACATAACATTTACCTCACATGATGAGCCTCTCAATAAAGAGCTCTCCCCTTTATACATCCCCACTCAAATCAATGGAAATGTCGTAACTGGCATTTTACTTGATCCGACGAGTTAGGTTAATGTGGTAATAGAGGAGACATTGTTCATAAATGGATGGCATAGGGAGAAGTACGAGAGTTGAAGACCACCCTCCATACATGATGGACTCCCAATTGCTCCTTTAGGTTCTATTTCCTTGTCAATCTTGGTAGGACCTAAGGTTGTTGATGCTTCTTTTGTTATCATTCCAGAGTCTGACCTATTTTGAGTTAGGTTGGGTATCCCTTGGCTTACCTTTGTGAATGGTGTCGCCCCTGTGGTTTATAAATGTTTGAAATTCATTCATGAAGGTTCTGTGCACATAGTGCATGACATCGGTTATAAACTGCTTGTGTCGCATGGGGGTTTTGTACTAGATCATTTTTGGCCTACCTTGGTCAGACCTCTCCCTCTTAGGGGAGATTTTCTATATAAGGCTTATATCAAGTATAAGACCATGGGCTCAACACCAAAGGTTAGTTATCCAGTATCCCCCCTTGCACTCTCTATGAAGGCCTCCATGATTGTGTAGCATCAAGCTGCTTCTTCTATTTAACAAAAGGGGAAAGAGAAGCTTGCTCACACTCAAGGGCCTTCTTCTTTCGTACCATCTACTCCTGCTTCTACTTCTCACCCTATTGTGGCTTCTTCATCTCCTACTCCCATGCATCATATGGGGAGTTTGATGGTGCCCAAATGGAGAAAAGCTAAGCACCAGTTCTTTGAACTTCTTGGCTTGCCCACGGTTCCTAGGTCTGTTATCTATGGCAAGAGGAAAGGTCCTTGTGGGGTACCTCCTGTGTCTCAAACTTTTTGGCCTCCTACTGCTTCTCTACTTACCCCTAAGGTAGAGAATGGAAAAAGGCCCATTGTTGAGGTGCTAGTTTCTATTTCTCTTCCTGTAGTTGCTTCTACCCCTACGCTTCCTCCTACTCCTACCCAGGAGCCTACCATTCCATTGGCCACAGTTGCGAAGGATACTCTTGTGGTTGAGTAGTAGCCTCTAACCTCTTCTTAGGTTGCATCTTCCAACGCCCGTAGTTGACGTAATCAACTTATGCATGAGTGCAAGAGTAGGTGAAAGGCTTTTGCCACCGATCTTGTAGCCTTATAGAAGATGGATGGGGAATCAATGGCCCCTGTTTTTGCATCTTCTTCTACTATTCTTGTTTTAGTTCCAATTTCCTCTATTCTACTCCTAGATCCCCTAGTAGGTGTTGGTGATCCTCACCCCAAAAGGGTGTAGGTCTTCATTGCTCCTTCCATGGAGCCCCCTCTTTTGATGTCCCTCCTAGACATCCCTCCCTTTTCTTAGCCCATTGACATTTCGAACACCAAAGTGGTGTTTGTTGTAGCTCTATCTCCTTCCTCCTTGGATTTTGCTTCTTCTATGGGGATTATGCATCCTCCATTGAAGTGCAAGATGGAGGAAAACCTCACTTTAAGTGGAGGTTAGAAGAAGGGGTCACCTATCTTGGTTTGTGTCATCCTCATGATGGAGGCAGCCCCTGCGTTCCCTGAGTTTTTCATTGCCCCTCTTAACGAGGTCGACAATGGATCTCAAGCACCTCCTTCTCCCCCCACCTAGTTAACACATGGCACTCTAATGAAGTGCATGTTTAACTTGGTGGATGATATCCTAGCTCTCTCCTTGATCTTTGCAAGATCGATGAACTTTACCTCACAAGAGCTCAACGAAGAAGACCTTGACGGCCCTTCTTCCTTGACCCTTGCTATCCTGCCCTTGTAGGCTCACCCTCCATCCCCCTATAATGATCTAGATTGGGAGTAGGACGACCTATTGGTTGATGAGGAGTAGGATGACACCTCTTCTTTATCTGTAGATTAAATTGTTTGTGTGTTTGTGTTCCTCCATACTTGTTTTTATGTGTTTGTTACCCTACTTGGAGGACCCTTGCTACCCTTGTAGGTGCTTGGATACAGGCCTGAAAAAAATTATCGTGAACTTCTTCTATATGTTGTTGTGAGTGTCCAATTTACAATTGATTAACAACGATCAACAAACAAGAGTTAAACATGTTAGAAACCAAATCAAACACTCCCTATGAGATTCTTTAACCAAATCAAAGGGAAAACATGAAAATGGGCATAAACTAACTAAAGAAAACATGAAATCCAATTGATATTGTTAAACCTTCATCCCATAGGGGGAGTGGTGCTCCTTTGATGTGGAAAGAAGCCCTTTCCCAATCCCTTTGATAAGCTTTGAAGATTGAAGATAATTCCAAGTATGAAATTAATGCCAAATGATGAAACTATGCTTGAAAAAGATGGAAATGGTGATAGCTATGAAGTGAATTGCCTATAATAAGAATGCATGAAGTTGTGGATCCATATTGTGAAAATGATGCTTCTATTTATAGAAGCCAGGGGTTGAAGAATGAGAGGATTTTATGAATGTGGGAGAAAATGGGAACCAATGAGAATGTGCCAAGTGTCACAATTCTATTGGAGGAAGGTGGATCACATTTTGGGAAATGTGTGAGTGGAGGAGGATATAAGAGAAGTAAATGAGAATGGTTGAGGATTTGAAAGGTTGTAAGAGGAATTGAATGAATGTGGTTGAGATGTGAGAGGATGTAAGAGAATTTATTGTGGATGTGAAAGGTTTTTGAAAACCTTTGGAGGGAAATTGAATGAGAGGTTGTTGAGAGTAATATTCCTTGGAATATGCCTCTGTGAAGATAAATAGAGGAATTAGTTAATTAAAAGAAATGAATTTCATGTGCAACTTGGTTAGTTGACCATGGGTTGATTTAACTCTTGAGGAGTTAAAAGCTAAAGGATTTATTAATGATGATTAGAAAGTGATTTGGGATTAATTAATTTAAATGGGTTAGGGGTTGTGACATTTGATTTGATTGATTTAATCAAATGAAAGGATTTAAGACGATTTAATTAAATGACTTGATTTAATTAAATATGATGAATATTAGTTAGAAGAAGGGTGAATTAATCAGTAAATTTAATTATTTGATTAATAGCTGAATTTAACTAAATAATGCTAATTATTTAATTAATTGATGAATTTGAAGTGATTTGGGAAGAAACAGTGTTAATTTATTAGAATTAGATGCAAAGTATCAATCAAAACTTTTTCGGTGTCTACATTTTTCCCATTTTTGAAGCAAGGTACTTGCTGCATTGATTCAAAGAATAACACTGCCATGTTCAAAATTCAAAAAATTATTTATTTTTTGGATGCCCCACTACTACCCCAGTGGAAGAAATTATGCTGTCGCACTGCCCCCTCGAGAGATCGCTCGAAATTTGTAAAATTAGGTCAAGCTTGCAAAAAAGGTTCAAGAAGGATACATGAGCAAAAAATAGCCCACGGGATGTGAAATTAAGCTCACGACGATGAAAATGAGTCAAAATGGGCTTTGTTCAGCAAAAAACAAATTAAATGGGTTCAAAAACCCTAAAAACCCTTCTTTTTTTTGCATAAGTAGGGTTAGGAGGGTCATTTTCAAATCATTTGCACTCTTAGCCTCTAGAAACCTTGACTTTTTGCTTTGAGATGTTGATAGAATGGTGGCTCATGTGCTCTGTAGACATCGGATAGATCAGGTTCACAAGTTCTAGTGGCCTCAGGATGCATGACCCTGATATGCCTTTTGAAACTTTTCTCATTTTACGTGATTTTGATGCATTTATTAGGGTCCAAGTAGGTCGATCAAAAGCGATCTTGTAGGGCATCAAAATTGTTACGGTCGACGTCACCTTTGTGCATGTCGACCTGTGTTTGCAACACTGCATTGTACGACACTGGAGGATCTTAAAGTCATAGAAAAAATCTTGACTCGCCTTTGCAAGATTGTGTCGCGCGACCCTAGGAGAGTCCAACGTCACTGTAAAATGTCAACTCACCTTTGACATATAACATCGCTTTTTATTTCAACACCACTTTTGCAAAATGATAGAGTGTTTCTTTTGCAAAAGCCAATTCGCCTTTGCTTTTTAAGGATTTTTTATTTTTGAAAGCATGCCATGGTGATGAAGTTTGACGTAGTAGGTGTTTTGGATGTAAGAGATCCTGCTAGTGCTCCACTCAAAGGAGCACAAGAGTCAAATTTTGTGTCAAGCAAGGCACCTGATGGATGATGCGTTGTTCTTCCTTGGTTTGTTTGGCTTTGAACATGCAACTCAGATGCCCAAGGTGAGGATGCACCTTGCGATGATGATTGCATTGGTGGAGAGATGGCAGAGTGAGACTTCCTCGCTGCATTTATCGGTCGATGAGGCCACCGTGACCTTGGAGGATGTATGGTGGATCCTGCAGATTCCTATACACTATGAGCACATCATATACGATGTGGAGGCCGAAGGTGATGCCATTTTTCAACTATTCAGCATCAACGAGTATGTTAGGTCTCAAAAATGCTGGTTTGAAACCAAAAGAGGTTGCCAAGCTCGTGATACATTTTTGGCTAACGTACAAGGCCAAATAGTGAATTTGAACCTTCTAATCTTTAGGTTCTACCAGACCTAGGCAGTTAAACCTATGTGAATGAAGCAAATTTGAACTGTGTGTTTATTCCCTAAGTAGCCAATCCACTATGGCAGTTTAAAGTGGAGAGATGAAATCCTAATTTAGTATAGATTGTATAAATAATCTTAAAGTATAGATCAATATTTTTAGTTAACAAATGTAAAAAATAAAATGAATGAAACAAAGTGATGGAATGTATGAGACCAGTGCCTTGTTGGGTATGTGGAGTCAAGTGAAAGTTTGAGATGAGTGACTTCTATCTGGCATAAATTCTAATTGTTTGGCATACAAATATTTGTTTATAGCTTGTATAAACATGCAAGAATGTAATTACCAAGTTCTTCTTAATAATTCAAATGATAATTCTAAATTATTGTGACTGACTTGAAGGGTTTAATCCTTACTTGAAAGAACCAACAAATCATACCACATAGATGCAACAAATGTGCATTGATAAACTGAGTATATACTTGATATATCAATTTAAATAATAAAGAATTATCAACCTTGGAGACAACTTAAAAATATTTTCAATTAATCCAACAAAAAATTTTATACCAGAAATACATCACAAAAATCAGATGACTGCCATTGATTCCTCCAAAGTTTTATACATGCATCATAGTCTTTTGAAATATAAACTTCATTGAAAATTATCTACTATATACTTCTCCTATTTGCCTATATCTGTTTTGACACTATAAAAAATATATATATATACATCAAAATTGTGAAGGGACACGTCCCTTTAGAAATTTCTTTTGCTACTAATAACAAACAATAATTAAAACAGGCAATTAGGCTATGTTTAGCCATAAATGAACTTTGGATAAATGGTCCAAATAATCTTGTCGCTCATGAGTGTCAGCATCTCCAAGCGCATTCTAGATTGATATCTCCATTTTCACCATCTTCTTGTTCAATTCGCAGGCCTCATCCAATGTTGAGTCTTTTCCTGTAGTCGTCTCCAAAATCTTTCGTAGCATTGACTCACATTCCTCAACCCATTTGGTCTTTTCTTTCATGTCTCCATTTTAAAATAATGTTGGTAGTCCCTTTTTTGTGGCTTCAATTAGTCCTTGTTCATCCCCCTGCAATTCCTCTTGGAAGTCTTTGTGTTTCTTTATCATATGGTTAGCAGTATCAATAGCTACATTGTCATGAACATCCCTCTTATTTATTTCTTGGAACTTCTCTTGGATTCTACCATCAATTCTCTTATGCTCTTGCCCCGCATTGTAATTCTTTGAATGTGTCCCCCAAAGTTTGTTCAACCAAGTCATCAAGCTAGCCTGCCTCTTTTTTATCACTACAACAAGTGTATCATATTTACCTTGAGACTATGCATCTGATCCTTCCCATTAATCTTTTGTTTGAGATCTCTCATCATGAGTCAGTTGCTTAGTGGATCCCAGTGTGATTCCCATCATATCTTTCAAACGATCATTTTCTCTAAGTATTCTTTCATTATTCATCTTGTACATTTCCTTCTCCTTAATTAACATTTGGATTTGGGCTTTATTTAACTTGGCAACATTGATGCCAATCTCTGTTGTAGCCATGGGATCAACTTCTCCAACTTTTAATGTCATAGCATGCCCAAAATCTTTTTCAGTATCAATAGTAACAAATTTTTTATGTGGTGGATACAGGGCCCATATCATTAGTGATCCTTCATCTGGATTATATTTGGATCCTACATATACCTTTGTTACCCCTTTAGGGCTAAGCTTATGTGTGGTATTATTATTTTTTAGGAAACTATCAAAAACCAAAGTAGAATTCAGATCCAACCCTAGAAAAATCATAACACCCGTATGTTCCAACAATTTTCTTCCCTTCTCAAGGGTCATATCTTCCATTTCCCTCTCCACACTTGATTGTAAAGTGTTCAGCAATTGTCCCTCATTACTTGGTGTTATGTTTTCAACCGACTCCCTTATTGATTTTCCTTTTTGTTTGTATAAGAAAGCCTTGAATTTTGGGGAGTTCACAAATTCATCATCAACCACAAACGATTTGTATGCCATTTGCCTTGTGTCTGCATCTGAACTTTCTTCAATATCTAGTTCTCTAGGAGGACACTTGAAATCCCGAGTTCTTAGCCTGGAGATTTTGTTAGCTGGGCTTTGAGGCCTATCATCACTAGATGTCTCTTCTCTAGAAGATAACAATTCTACATCTTGCAGTCCCCTATTGTATTCATCAACTACCCTTTATGCTTCTTCTTCCTCCAAATTTATGATTAAATCATCAAATTGATAGGGTATATGATCATACCTGCCTAAATTATATTTTTGCCTAGCATAATGAATATACCCCTCCGGATCAAAACCCTTTCGTGGTGGACCTCTCTTCATATTATATTGCAACAATTTATCAAGAATCATATCATATCCATCTTTTGATAACACAATGAAATAACCAAAGCACAATGTTTTGGGCATGAATGCTTTTTTTTTTTCCAAAAGAACCTAAATTCATGACTCTTGAATAATCCATCTGCCTAATAATCTCCAAATAAGCAATTCAGGCACCGTTTTAGGCAGAATAAAAGGTGTATCTTCGAAGCCATATACTCTAATCATGGTTGCATCTTCTAAACAATACTAATCTCCCCAATTGTGGCTGATAGGCCCATTGAAGTCTTTGGGTTTGAGAATTTTTTTTATCTCATCATATAATGAATACTCACAAGGATGATTATAGAATCTATACAATGGTTTCACAAAGTGCTCCTCAAAGTGCCCCATCATTATCCTCTAGTGAAACCGAATTTTCATCCATCTTAAGTCTATGCAATGGTAGCCTCCAACCCTTATATATGGTGTCCATCCTCCAGAACTCTTTCTCTAACTCTTCATGCACAATTTTTTCACTACCTGTCCCTTCTAGGTTAAAAACTTCACATATTGCTGCTTCTGACACATGTATGAATGTCCTCCCTGATGGATCACAAATGGCTTTGAGCTTTCAGTTATAGTGGGCAGCTAAAAATTTCACCAATTCTACATCCACAAACACATTTAGGAAGACTAATTTTCCTAGGTTAAATTCCAAGGATTACACACTGGCTCAAACCGATTCCTTCGATGGTAGTGAAAAATAAACAGCTCATATCCCCTAATAGAGGTCCGTATATCACCTATGTGCTTACATTTATCCTCCAATCTCTCTACCTTTCCCCTAAGCTACACAGAGCGCCTGGCTTTAGGTCTTGAGTCAGGCAGCTAATCAATAAGGTCTTGATTTAATTTCCTCTTAGCTACCTTTGGCTCATTCTCAGTTTCAATTTTTTGCTTTTTTCCTTTGGGGCAACTACTTTCACCCTATCTCTTGCCTTTTGATTTTCTTGAGCTCGTACTTTCCATTTTATTCCCTTAAAATTACAGAATTGGAAAATGAAATTGCAGAGAACTGACAAGATTTATTTGAAGATCTTTGACTACAAAATTCTCTAGTCCTTCATCCACTCTCCCATTTCTCCTGCTGCCAATTCTGCAAAATTGCCTTCAATGAATCCTCTTCAATTTAGGGAATTATCTATGCATTTGGTGTTTGTTCCACCATTAATGTCTTAGCTTTGAGCACAAGTGCAACAATTTTTTTGAATTTTCCACTGTCACAACAAATGATTTTATTGGTAAGACAATTTGAAACTTTGGGTGGTCCTTTTTATTCAGGTTAATCCAACATTCAATGAACACCTTGTTGGTCAGAGAGACATCATATCATTCCCACCGATATCACATAGTTAATCCTTTTGATCCATACCACCTTCAAAATGTCATAGATATCACCAAGTATCACCCATATGAACCTTTTGATCTATTTGTATCTTTATCGGCAAGAGAACAATTGTCGCTGAGATATTTAAAAGTTTGCCCGACATTATAAGTCTCCCTGATGTACATTTCTTTCCTTTCGAGTAAGTCAGCAAGACTCTCGCTGATGTAACTTCCATCGACATGACATAGAGAGTCAGGAAGACATTTCAAACTTACTCTGATAGCATTTGTCTTGCCAATATATTTCTTTGTGCTTCGTCGGTGAGACAGGATGGGTATCTCATTGATGGTATTTCATCGGCGAGACATATATGCTCGGGCTAACTTATAGATCTCACTATAATAGTGTTTCTCTTGCCGATGAATTTCTTTATCGGTGAGACCATGAGTTGTATCTTCCCAGGTAATTTGATTGGTGTGACAATCTTGACCTCTCACCGAAAGCCCAAAACACCTACATTGGAATGTAATAGCTTATGGATTAGAGAGACCTACACCAACTCATGCTGATATAAATTATTTATTCAAATACTCTTGCTTAGAGGGATTTTAAGATATCAAATGGTCAAAACTGATGTGATCACTGGTAATTATGTTATGTAGAGGAGATTATATCAATTTTACACTCAAGATATGGCTTTGTTTGGGGAATTTATGAGTGTAGGTCACTATAAAATTTTCAAAATTTTATAGTTCCAACAAAGTATGTGAGCAATAGTGGCCAAATTGACCTTGCTCATTATGAGGGGATTGCCCTTGATTTGACCTTATTTGTCAGAGCACAGATCTCGAGAGTCCTTATTCCCGACAGGAGAGCGAGAGGATGCAACATTGGATGGGGGATCATTTAGTCTCGCATGATGGAGGAGATGACCATCTACGGCCAGGGGCCAGTATCCTACCATCGATATATCATGATATGCACCAAGTCGTGTACTGCGGGTCCCACAACATTAGAGCGAGAGTTACACTTCATGTGTGGGCATGTGAGCATATAGCCATTTTAAGACCCACCATTGCAAATGTCCAGACAGACTACAATGATCCTACAGTTTATAGGTATGGGGGGATGATCACCCTCCACTATATAGGTATTACAGGTATCCTACACTGGAGGCAGGTCATTGATGAGATGGCAGTCTTTCGGTGGAGACCATGGCTCCATTTTCATAGATAGCATGATGATGATGCCCAACTTTTTTACTATTAGTAGATTAGATACCTGCAGGGGCGAGAGCATCACATGATAGAGTGGTACCTCCCAGATAGGGTTGCTCACCAGTTCAGAGAGGTACAGGATGCGCCTGATGATGGAAAAAGAGCCATATTTGAACAGAGGACATGAGATACAACTTGGGGGTAGCGGATCCCTCCCCAACAAGCTATCAATGATTTCAGATAGCTAGTGATGATGTCATGCATTTACTTTGATGGTCCCACAAATGCGGGAACTACACCAACGTATGATGCATATTGGCAGGCTCATACCTTGATTCGGTTGACATTACCAATTGTGCTAGCAGCGGGTAGAGGATGGGTTAGAGGACTCAAGATTGGATAGGTCCCCCAACAACCAGGTCACTAGCTAGAAGATAGATAGGGCAGTGGTGCAGGGCACAATGGGCATGATGGACAAATTCCACCACTAGTGCCACCCATTGGTTAGAGGCCACTAGTATAGTCACCTCAACAACCACACTAGTAGACATCATGACGACCACCACCAAGTCCCAATCCTAGGGAAAAACAAATAGTGGCGTTGTAGGCACAAATATGGGTCTTCACTGGGCAATTGTAGTAGGTCCAGGTTCAAATTTAGAACCTAAACCAGGAGAGGGATCAGGCATGATACGAGGTGGCACAAGAGCACCATATGAGATAGGATGTTGATCTCAGATTGACACTGGAGCAGGGATTGAGACAGTAGATAGAGGCACTAGCGTAGCAGGTGTAGGGGCAAGCCACCATCCCAACTGAGATGTATCGTCAAGTGATGCAGGAGGCATCGTACTACAAGCTACTATATTACAAAGTTGTGGCACAAGATATACGGGAGCCAAATTTCTCCCACATTAGTGAGGTTGCTCCTAGCAAGACTCCTCGCGCAGGGACATTAGGGAGACCATCAGGGTCACACCACTAGAGTGGAGGCAACCATCATGGGGACAAGCAGAGTGAGGGTAGCTCGGGGCACTGAAAGTGCACTAGACACATTTTTTTATTGTACAGCCTGATTTATGATGTATATACATTCATTGGCTAAGTTTTTATTAGCCTCTTGTATATTCAATGATGATACTATATATCTGATCTCAATTGTATCATGACATTCAACTTTTTTGATATATATACATGAGATGACTTTGATGCAATTATATGATGTGATGGTATTTTATTTTATGTGATGGATGCATATGATATGGATGGATGCATGTAATGTTTATGTTATGATGCTTTATGTTTATGATGTGATGTGATCCTATCAATGTATGATATGAATGCACATGGATTTATATGATGCATGAAAATCTATATTATGTGATGATATTTGATGGATGCAATGCAATGAAATGTTTAACTTTCTTTTTAGTATCTTTTCTATATGTGATGTATGTATGTATGATGCAAAAAAAATGTGATGATTATGATCATGCTTATATGGTTATGCAATGGATGCTTATGCCAATGTGTGGTTTATGAGATGCTTAGAATAACCAATCTATATTATGATGGATAATGTTTTCTATTATGATGATATGTGCAGTATGCTAACGGTTTGTAGATGTAGGATGTATGCAAATATAGATATATTTATTCTTCAATGTCATGATACCATGTTAGTATTAGTATATGGAAAAGATAGAAGAAAGTGGGATCAATCCTTGAGTTCGAGATGATGCAAAAATATGGTGATGATAATGACGATGTATTGCTTATCTAGGGATTGGGGAAATAAAGGGCTTACTTTCCTTATTTTTGAGAACACACATAGATACGATGCATCAAGGTATAGATAACTAGGATGGCGTTGTACCTAGTGAGATGGACTTTGAATTGACAATCATATAGGAGTATCCTTGTTCACACCTAGCATATGAAACCTTATTAGGAGGTACTTTAGATATTTCAAACATCTCAGACCAAAACATAGAAAGGAAAAACCTTCCTATATAATAATCAACAAGACCTCTAAAACACCCTCCCTACAAACCAAACAAAATTTAGCATGACCAAGGTTATATTACAAGAATATCCAACAAGCACAGTAGAAAAAAGATACTGATCAATGCCCCATTCCTTTCTCTCTAAATCATTTTGATTAGACATAATTGAGAGGTCATTGGAATGAGCACAATAAGATAAATCAAAAGAAAATATCAAGTAAACAAACAAGATAATGTTCTTCATATCTCTATCCAAGACTAAACTGCGGTGATGCCTAATGTTGATGTCCATTGTAGGAAAGATGCATCCTAGGACATGATGTTATCAAATGATTGTGGGATTAACTGGATGATTAGGATATTGATACCAAGAGTTGACCAACTTGTTTACCTATTGACCTAGAAGTGAGACTTTTGACATTTGAGTTTTCTCTTTCAATTTGCTATACTTGTTTTGATTGTTTTACCAAAGGTTGGGGGTGACAGTCATTTATTATGAGCGGATGTTTATCATGGGTGAACGTTGAAATGGGATGGTTGATTTTGGGTTTTTTGAATGTTTTTGGTATTTTTGAAATGTTTTGACGTTGTTTTTGGTATTTTTGAGGTGTTTTACAAATGTTTTGATTTTCCAATTTCCCAATGTTTTTGTGTTTTTTGAGATTTTGACCAAGAACCTAACCTAAGGACCTATCCTGGGGGCCTTGAGGGCTAATCAAAGATTAGCCTTGCCTATGTTATACACAGAGACCATGTAGTTGGACTGAAACAAACTCATTTATTAATGAGATATGAACATTTGATGGAATGCCAGTTTATTAGGATAGACTCCTAAGGATTGACCTAATGTGTATCGGGGGCACATTAATGATGGCCTTTCCTACATTCAAGCTCAGAGACTCGTAGTTTAGCTCGACAACTCTATTTTTTGACCTTTTATGTTTTCAACCTATTTTTGGATTTTTGACATGTTTTGGATGTTTTTAGGTTTTCTGGTTTTATGAATGTTTTTGGATTTTTTGGATTTTAAGAAAGATTTCAATAATATACACGAATCTGATCTAATGTAAGTATAAGAACATGCCCCCAACATGATGTGATAGACTACTTTGATATAGGTAGGACAAACTAACCTTAGGAATGTGCTGAGTAGTTCTAGGGTGGAACATGATACCATCGAAGGATCAAGCTATGATGTAGACACAAATGGGTGATGGAAGGACCGATGGAATGTGATGTGTGAATGTGATGGAAAGCAATGGAAGGTGATGGGTGAATGATGCAAAATGAGCCGAAGAGATCACAGTGGATGGATAGTGCTTAATTACACAAGGTGCCTATTTGCCAGGTTTTCACTAAGGTACTTTCCCAAAGCGCCACCAAAGTGGTTTTCACTAGAGGATGATTTTTTTTATTGTTTTCAATCCTTTTTTTGATTTTTTTGATTTTTGGTTTATACCTTGCAAGCTTAGGCATAAAACTTTTTGAGATGAGAGATATTCATAGGCTCCTGCAGAGGCTCACCTTCGGGTGTAGATAGTTGATATGCCCTTGATTTATAACTTGTAGTGACAACAAAGAGTCCCAACCAATTAGGTTTAAATTTTCCCTTGTTGTCTAGATTTGGCACGTTCTTCTGATTCTCTTTCAACATGAGCTCTTTGACTTGAAAGGACCGACTCTTGATCTTCTTATTATAGCTCTGCTTGAGATGGTTCTAATAGACTTGTAGGTGGTTTAGAGCATCCATGCGCTGTTCATCTAGTATTTCTAGCTCATTCAACCACAACACTCGATATTCTACATCAATAATGAGATTCTACAATGATATTCTTAAGGATGGGAGCTCGATCTCAATGGGAAGGATGGATTTTGATCCGTAGACCAGGGAGAAAGGTTTTGCACCTATAGGCATGCAAATACTCGTGCAGTAGGCCCATAAGGTGGGATTTAGCTGTAGGTGCCAGTCATGGCCAGCTTCATTAACTGTTTTCTTGAGGATATTTAAGATGGTTTTATTAGAAGCCTTAGCTTGGTTGTTACCCTGGGGGTAGTATGGGGTGGAGAATCAATGTTGGATATTGAATTTTTGGCATAGCTCGTGAACATCCTAGTTATTGAAAGGTGTCCCATTATCTAAGGTAAGGGCTTGTGGAACACCGTAACAAAAAATGAGGTAGTTCAAGATGAATTTGGATATCTACTTCCTTGTGGTATAGGTCATGGGGATGGCCTCTACTCACTTTGTGAAGTACTCTATGGTGGTAATAATGAACTTGTGTCTATTGGATGAGGTGGGTGTGATTTTTCTAATGAGATCGAGCCCCCATTGTGAAAAGGGCCAAGGTGTTATAATCAGTTAGATCTCCTGAGTTGGTGCATGGATGAGGTCCTCGTGCTGTTGACATTTTAAACATTTTTTAACATAATCATGAGCTTCCTTCTCCATTGTAGGCCAGTAGTACCCAACCCTCAATAGTTTCTTGGTCAAGGTCAAACCACTAGAATGTGAACCACAAATATCATTGTGTACCTCAATTAAAGTAGCCAAAGCCTCCTCAGGGTTAAGGCATTGTAAGAGGATTCCCTTGATACTCCTACGGTAAAGGGTGTCTCCTAAGATGACAAAACAAGATGAATTCTTAATAAAGGTCCTCTTAAGGTTTGGGGTGATGTCAGTGGGGAGGACTCTTATTTTTAGGTAGGTGAATCAGTCATGGTACCAAGGATCACCTAGACCAACTTTTTCACACACGAACTCAGAATCTGGTACCTTAAAAGCTGATATGAGAAGCTTCTCTACTAAGAATTCATGTTTATGGATGTTGTGTGGGATATCTACTAATGATTTTATTATTTCCATAATGTCAGCTGCTCTATTGTTTGTCCTTGGTATTTGCTCAAATGTGATGTCAATGAAGAATTCCTTGAGACTCTCCACCAGTTTCTTATACAGGGTAAGCTTGTCATCCTTTGTTTGGTATTCATCATTGACTTAATTGATGATTAGATGTAAGTCCCCATAGACCTTAAGTGCCATAATTTTCCATTGTACCACAATTCAGAGTCCTATGACAAGGGCCTTGTACTCGAAAATATTGTTGGTGCACATAAAATATAGCTTATATGACTTCAGGATGCAATCTCCTTGTGGTGTGATGAAGAAGACTCCTACTCTTGATCCATGCTATGTGCAGGACCCATCAAAATATACCTTCCAATGATCTGCTACACTTAGATTGAAGATTGAATCATCAGGAAATTCTAATACTAATGGGTTCTCTAAATATATAGGTGCCTCTGTTAATTGATCTACAATTACCTCTCCTTTGATGGCTTTTCGTTCTACATATTCAATGTCATACTCTATTAGGATCATGAACCACTTAGAAATTCATCCTATAAGTGTTGCCTTAGAGAGAATATAATTTAGAGGGTCTATCTTAGTGATGAGCTTTATCTGATGTGCCAACATGTAATGCCTGAAATTTTGTGGAGCAAACACTACTTCTAGGCAAGCCTTCTCAATGAATGTGTAGTTTAGCTCGTGTCCCACCATAATTCTACTGATATAGTAAATGGCTCTTTCCTTCCTTGTTTCATCATGTTGAGCTAGGAGAGCTCCAAGTGCTACTATCATTGTTGATATGTACAGGATCATTGGTTTGTTTTGGATCAATAGCATGAGGTCTAGCGGTGTCAACAAGTATTCTTTGATTTTGTTGAATGCCTGATTGCATTTTTTGTCCCACTTGTATGTTACCCCCTTGTGGAGTAGATGAGACTATGGGAAAAATTTATCTGCTAACTATGCTATGAATCTACGAATGGATTGGAGCCTTCCTTTTAAGCCCCTTAACTATTTCAGTGTTCTTGGTGCTTCCATTTCAAGAATTTCTTTGACTTTTTCAGGGTCTATCTCAATTCCCCTCATTGATACAATATTTCCTAGGAGATTTCTTGATTTCACATCGAAGACACATTTCTTAGGATTGAGTCTAACCTTATATTCTTTGAGTCTATCAAAGATGGAGCCTAGTGCTACTATGTGGTCTCAACGCTTCCATGATTTGGCTAATATGTCATCTACATAATCCTCTACAAATTTGTGGATCATGTCATGAAAAATCAGAGTCATAGCCCTTTGGTATGTAGCTCCGGCGTTCTTTAGCCCAAATGGCATAATTTCCAGCAGTAAGTCCCCCATGGATAGGTGAAAGTTGTCTTATGTTGATCATACTTTGCTATCATAATTTGATTGTACCCCAAAAATCCACCATCAATGATAGCATTTTGTGCCCTACTGTTAGATCTACAATCATGTCTATGTTGTAAAGAGGAAAATCATCCTTAGGGAATGCTTTGTTTAGGTCTCTAAAGTCTATACAGATACGGATGCCCCCAGTGGGCTTAGAAACAGGTACAAGGTTGGAAACCCATTTGGGATAGTCAATGGGTCGTATGAAGCCAACATCCAGGAGTTTATGTAGCTCTATTTTGACTAGTAATGTGATTTGCATATGCATCTTTCTTAGTTTCTATCTTACTAGCTTCGCTTTTGGATAGACTGCTAGGTGATGGACTACTACCTCTGGATCAAGACAGATCAAGACCAGGCATGTCGGCATAGGTCCATGCAAAATTTACCTTTCTTTCTCTCAAAAATGTAGCTAGAATTTCTTGTTCCTCAATCAAAAGTGATCCTGCATAGAAAGTGATGTGTGGTGTCTCTTCAATTCCTAGATTGACTGGGTTGCATTTTTTTGCCAGTACTACTAATTTTTCATGATGGATGGCATTAAAGGGAAGATTGAATCCCTCATCCTTTGGCGCCTTAGAGAGGTTTTCTCATTGGATACGTCCTTTCTTTTTACTATTTTCGGGTCAAAAAGTGCCACAATGTGGTTTTCACTTAGAGACATAGATATTACTCTTAGATTTCCCATTTTGCAACTAAGAGATTCAATTGTTTCCCCATAGTATGCATGTGTGTCCAACTTAATATCAAACCCTGCTTTATGATCTCCATATGGTAGAGTATATCGTAGTCCCATGAATTATGAGAGAGCCTCATCATTTTCGAATGTGTAAGATTGGTGGTCCTCGTTGGTCATAGTCTATCAGTTGGGGGTAGATAAGTTTTAATTCAGTGGTTTGGTTACTCAACTCAAAAGACATGGTAGTGATCATAAAAAGGGAGGAATCCTCAAATAACATGTGTAGGTCAGTGATGGGATCCTTGTCACACACATCAGTTATATCAAAGGTATAGTTATCTAGAGGTAGACCTGTGGATACTGGTAACTAAGGAGGAGCTTTGACTTTTTTTAATAGGGGTACCTTTGCCAAGAATGGTTATCTTCATAGGGGTACATCCAAGGCCAAGATTCTTTATGCGCTTCTCAAGAATAATATGTTCTAATTGGCCATTGTCATTGAGCTTCTCATTTTTTTGTAGCCCCATCCACACATTAATTGAAGACCTTTGTTGCTTTCCTCCATGGGGAGATCTGGTACATGTCTTTTATCTTGATATAGCAAGCTTGATACATCTTTCTCATCTATCACCTCTTTACTTAGGTCTCCCCATTTTCTGAAGGTGGTAGGTTCTACTTTGAAGGTCTGAGATGTTGTGTTGATTAGTTGTGGCTTCCCATGGGATCTAGAAGATTGAGGTAACTCTCTTATCACAAAGGCACTCTTTTTCATTTTATAGTCTCCACAACCATTGTCTTGGATAATAACCATAATATCTAGGATGTCTGGAATGGAGGGTGTCTTTGTCTCAGAAGTGGAGGCTAGGGTGGATGGATCTATATACAGAGATGTGGGTCCCTCATCATTCTTTGGGACTTGGGGGATCTTACAATACTTGCCTCCAAATTTTTGCAATAATAGAATGGTTCAGGATCACCATGGATTGTGACTTATTGGTTTTGATAAGGGAATTTTACACATTGATGGAATGTGGATGCAACAACTTGCATCCCATGAATCCATGGGCACCCTAGGAGGATATTGTAAGGGAGTTCAAGGTCAAGGAATTGACGAGTAGTTTCCATGATTGTCTACCCTACTTGAATAGGGAGCTGAATGGTGCCTTTAGACACCCTTTCTTGATCATTATAAGCCCTGATAGTGATAAATTTTCCTTTCTTAATGACATCTTCAGAGAGTCCTAGATTCTTTATTAGCTTTAGAGTAGAAATATTGAAACCTGCACCTCCATCCACCAAGACTCATTTGACTTTATTCTTATGGACTAAGACTTCAAGATGGAGTGCATGGTTATGAGATGATTAGGTTGGAAGATCATGCTTAGAAAACATGAGGAGATGTAGTGTGGTGATATGTCCGACCATATCTTGGAACTAGTCAGCATCAAGATCTGTGGGGATGAAAGACACAACTAATGCCTTTTCTAGGATATCCCTATGTGCAGGCAATATTTTTAGCAACTCCATGATGGAGATTTAGGTGGGGGTCCTTTTCAATTGATCTAGGACATTATAGCCATTAGGGATTGATTTTGGATTGGCGGAGGGCACCTTGGGTGGTTGTGATGGCCTTGGAATGGTAATTTTTCCACCACATGTGGCGACTCCACACTTGGCTCTGGATTCTTTGATATTGACAACTATGACCCATTCATCCAAGGATGCAACAACATGGTCATAGATATGGTTCACATTATTGTACTTTACCTTACCATTGTTGTTTCCTTTATTGTGATTGAGCATCAGATTCATGTATATTTTAAGATCTTGATTCCTTGTGGGTTGTTCAATGGTTATGGTCTTGTCATCAATGAGATCTTGGATCAAATTTTTAAGTCACATGCAGCTGGTTGTCGTGTGTCCCTTTATTTTATGAATCACAAAGATGTTTGTCATTATACCATGGTGGTTTAACCTAAGGCTCTTGATAATTTTCATAAACAAGGATTTTGATGAGATTTGCTTGTATTGGCCATTGCATGACAGATTTGATCAGTTCCCCAAGTGGTGTGTATTTTCGTTTAGGGGGATATCTGTTCTTTGGGGGTGGTCCCCCTTGAGCATTTAGGTTGTTGACTGTTTGATTGTTGGGTTGTTGTTGTGATGATGGGGTGGCTTGTGTTTTGTTTTGGGTATTGACTTGTGGTTGTTGATATGTTTGTTGTTTTTTATTCTGCCTTGGAGCACTGATAATAACTTTGGCGTCAATGACACCATCGTTAGTGAAATTCTTATTCTTTGCCCATGTGTGAGGTTTGTCATTGTAACTTGTTGATGGTCAATTGTCTTGATATGTGGGCATGCCCCCATGTGCTATTAGGGCTCTTTCAATGTTGAGCACCTTGGGGATCAATTGGTCATATGTTGTTATGCATTGCATTTTCAAATGAAAAGACAAGGTCCCTTCAAGGTTGGAGATGATAGTCCTGATTTGTTGTTCTTCTGGCATAACCCATTTGCTCTTGTTGGCCTTGGATCACCATCATTGCAAGAAGGATGCGAATGTTACCCCCTTGGCTTGTTTTAGGCCAAACAATTCTTCCAAGCTCACATCCATGCCTATGTTAAATGAATAATTTTATATGAATAAGTCCACAATTTATTGAAACTTTTTAATTCCAGGGGGAAGGCAGGAGAACCATTCCATTGCTGGACTAGCCAAACTTTGAGGGAAGAGTCACATTAGATAAGAATCATCATATTCAACTTCCATACAATGTACATGGAATTCCCTAATGTGATCTTCAGGATTTCCTGTCCCACAATATTTGTCAATTTTTGGTATCTTGAATCCTTGTGGGAATGGGACCATCACAATGCTTTTGTCAAATGGATAGGGACACAAATTCCCTTGTGATTTTTTTGTCTTTCCTGATTGTATGTCCAACACTTGTTGTGAGAGTAGTTTAATTTGTGCGGACAAATCATTTTGTGGATCTGGTGGTGGGATGAATGTGTTTTGGGGTGGTATTGTTGCTTAAGTGAGTGGTGGGTTGACTTGCATACTTGTGTTCAAGGCACTTGGTTGCATGTTCGTGGGAGGTTTGCTGTAAGTTTTGTTGTGCAAGCAATGCTTGTTAGTATGCCTATAGTCGTTGTTGTGCCAACAACACTTGTTGTACCAACAACGCTTGTTGTTGGTCTTGCTGTTGTGTCAAGAATGCTTGTTGTTGTGCTTGGTATTATTGCAAAGCCTATTGATAAGCTTGTTTCTATAACAAAGCTTATGCTTGGGCTTGTTGTGCTTGGTATTGAGCTTATGCTTGAGCTTGAGCATGTTGAGTGAATCGTACAACTTGTGCAACTTGTGAGGCTTGTGTATCATGTTGATGTTGCAGTAAAGCTTGCGCTTATGCTTGGGCAACCTGTTGTGCTTGTTGTGTGGTTTGATGTGCATGTGATTGTTGTGCAGCTTGTTGAGCTTGGAATTGTTGGAGTGCCTTTTGATATGCTTGCTGGGCTGCTTGTAATGTGATTCTGTATTGATTTTCCATGTATGGGTTTGGTGGTGGAGGTGGGGGATTTGGTGGAATGGTGTGAGATGAGGTGGAAATATTTTGTTGAGGTGGTTGTGGAGGTGCTTGTTGAGTGATGACAAGAGGTTGTGTTGCAGATGGTATGGTTGATGTGCTCGGTCCTTGGGAGACCATGTTTTTGACGGTTTGAGGTGTTGTAGATGGAATGATGATTGGTTGAGATGTTTGGATTGATGCCACTTGGTGTTGCAATATCAATGGCATGCTTGGAGGATTTGATATGATTGACATATTGATTTGATTGGTGATTGGAGGATTAATTAATTCAGAATTAACTAATTTGAATGGGTTAAGGAATTGTGACATTTGATTTGATTGATTTCATCAAATGATAGGATTTAAGGGGATTTAATTAAATATGATGAATATTAGTTAGAATAAGGGTGAATTAATCAAAAATAATAATTATTTGATTAATAACTAAATTTGTTGAAATTAACTAAATAATGTTGATTATTTAATTAATTGATGAATTTGAAGTGATTTAGGAAGAAACAGTGTTAATTTATCAGAATCAGATGCATAGTATCAATCAAGACTTTTTTGCTGTCTACAATTATAAATTTACTTTTCGACATTGGAAATGATGGAAAGCATTGGGGGCATTTAGGCCCTCTTCCATGTTGACCCAATTTTTATTTTTATTTTGTCTTCATGTTCTATTCTTCATGATTTGAGTACTTTATGGATTGATCACCATACAACATATTTATCCATTTGTATTTATGAATAGATCTGAGCCTGAACTCTTAGATCCCCTGTCTCTCTTGATTTCTTTGTCTTTGTTTACTTCTTGATGTTGTGGTCCTTATGTAGTGTCCCTTGTGTGTGTGTGTGACAACATACCATGAAATACATCTCATCATGTGTTGTGTGCCACGACATCTTTTCCTCTCCTTTCTCTCCTTAGGGTGCCATGTGCTCCTCTGTGTAACACACACTATCCTAAGGGGGGGCTACCATGAAGTTCCGATTTTCAATTTTGGTGAATATTTCAAAAATAATTCCTTGGTGTAAAATTTTAAAATGAATTCCTTGACAAAATAATCCCTTATTGAAACCTGTCATTTTCCAAAACATTGAATTCTCTCAAGACTCCTAGACAAAATTTTCTTTTGAAAAGGGTCTTGTATGTGAAAGGATCTGAAAACTTGCCATTGAAAAAGGAATAATTTTTCTAAAGCGAAAAAGTTTGAAAACTTTCCTTTGAGCAGGAGAATTCTTTCCAATAGGTTCCTTTACAAAAGGATCTTTCAAAAGGATTCCTTGATGATAGAATCATTTGCAAAAAATGTGATGTTTTTCAATCAGAGTGTTCCTTTGAGTGGACCCCTTGGTGTGTTGAAGGGTTTTTGAAGGAACCTCTATGAAAAATTCTCCTTCAATTGTATTCATGGTGTTCTGCAAAATTATATGCCTTGTATTGATATTCAATATTACTATGTCTGACATCATATATTCTCGAGTCTAGCTAGGGGGTAGCCTGACTAGACTTGCCTTTTCTATGACTGTCCTACAATAGATTTTGTAGTAGTCACAACCTTACCTAACCAGTGTATCTGATTAGACCATGTTTGATCATGGTAACTTGTGTGTGTTATGAATTTTGCCTAGCATGTTTTGTTTATAGCCTAACATGTTTTCGGTGAGATCACAACTCACTTTGTAGGACTGAGAACCTATGGAGCTTCCTTTGTTTTCCATAGCTTTGTAGGATTGAGAACTTGTGGAGCCATCCCTCTCTTTCACGCCTAGGTGCACTAGATTGAAGATCTACGTCATCGACGCTATTGGTATATTCTCTTCAATATATTTCTACTTTAGCTTACATTCACATTAACATGTATGCTCATTAAAGTGGGGGAAAAATGTAATGGCACAAAGTTGCGGCCTTGGAAAACTCCCTATTTATTTTTCCTTTACTTTAGAATCTATAAGTTCATTGATTCAATCCCTGCCATTGTCATTTTCCTCCATTCACGTGGCTTGTATTTTTATGTTGTTGGAGGAATCTCTATTAGGGACGCGTGCGTGCCGCATGAACATCTGCATGCCACACTATCATCCTGACTAAATTCCTACCATTGGAATCTGCATAACCTTTATGTCTTTGGTTGTGAAGGTAATGAATCTTGTGCTTCTTTGATTGATGACAATCACCCCTTTTGCCTCCATTTCTTGCATTCAAACTCTAATTCTTTGAATTATTCACTCTCTATTCACTTTCTCTTCATTCTCTAGACACTTGCTTCTTGCTTCTACACCATTTTTTCTCGTTGCTACAAGCTCTTCTCTTGGTTTCAATAGTGCATTCTTATTGCAGCACCATTTCCATTGCTAGATTGTCAAGCTTCATCTTCTCTATGTGGTGGTATCCTCTCTTCCTTCCACTATTGGCCTTGAGTGCTCGTAGTTGGGAAGGTAATATTGTATTTTTTATTCGATTGCATCATCGTGCTTTTAGAGTAGAATTTTGTTTGTTTGTTCTCTTTATTTTGTTGTATTACTTCCTTTCTATTCTCAACCACCTTCTCTATCTTGTGAAATTTTGGTTGTCCATGGAGGTGGGAACACCAAAATTAGGGTTTGACTAAGGAAAACCTCAAATACATCCCCAAAAATTTCTCGTTCTTTTGTGTGTAGGTGTAGCTTCATTACTTGTAATTGGCTAGAAGACTAGATTGCATGTGAAAGGTGCATTTTCTAACTCCTCTCTATCATTTTTCACATTAGAATAGCTTAAAATATTCTTCTTGTTGTACTCTTTGCTTTATGTACTTTCTTTGTAAAATAATGAAAACTCTGTTAGTTGGGTCATTAGTAGGCCCTTAGCATTTTTTGTTTGTTTGCTAGATCCTTATCCATATAGGACATCGACACGTCCCTAAGATGCCAGCGCGTCGCACTAGAGTTTATCTCCCGCATTGCCATACTCAAATAGTGTGCTATTTGGTTAGCAACCTGAAACCTTTGAGTCCAACTCACCTGATCTTTGAAACACCCATCTTTAGCAAAAGAAAAGCGGTGTGTTGCTTGCCCTTCCTTTTCAGCCTCTCTCTCTCAACTTGTTAAACTATCTGAGGTAGTTTAGGGAAATTCATTCCTTGGGGATCTTCGTGACTTGGAGTCCCAAGGGTGATGAATCCCCCTACTTTGCAATCATATTAAAGAATATATTTTATAATATATATATATATATATATATATATATATATATATATATATATGTGAGTAATGTTAGTTATATTAACATATGCATTGGATAAAACTAAAAACAATGACATAGTATAAAGGCTGCACTAATAGCTAAATAATCCATATCGAATGGAATTAAAATGGCTGCACATGGAGTCGTATTACTTAGCCAATGGCCCATCAGAAGGGATGCAAAGAATTAACATCAACACGTCTTCATGTGCCAAGTGATAAATTGAAAGTATGTGAGACTTAGCATATTAAATGCATATGCCAAAAGCATTCACATAAGATGAAAAATGTGATGGAAATCTTTAGCATATTGAATACATATTAATAATGAAGGCTGCGATGGAAAATTTAGGTAGTTAGCATATTAAAAATAAATTAAATGCATAGTATAAACCTGCAATGATAGAAGTATGAGTAATAGGCATGTTTTAGTCTCCACTAAAAATGCATTGAAAATAATTTGAAGTCAAAGTAAAATGAATGCCACTAAGAGGTTGATATGGAAGCCATGTCATGGCAACATGGAGGTGCATAGAGGAGTTTGAATGTAACTCAAAAACATATGAGTGAATGCTAATAGCTAGTCATTTAGAACACTACAACAAGAGAATGAAGTAAAATAGGAAACCTGCTGCCAAGTTCGTTGTCATATTTCCAAGCATTTTGACTTAATAAAATAACATGAGTAAGTTGATTTTAATGACTCAACTGAAGAGTCATAAACTGCATATAAATTGGACTATTATGTTCTGATTTTCTGCTGCCAGTAACACAAGAAAAGGGTGCCCAACTTGCCATTCGACCTGCAAAGATTAAGAGCCTTATTTGAGTTCATGTTTTCTATTATGAGAGGTGGCAATAATAGGGAAAGGTGGTGAAACTGTTAGCTATTCTATAGCTTTAGTTTTCTCATTACTTTCTATAAATTGAGAGAAACACTTCATTATTGGGGGGTCCATCATTTTTCTAAGATTATTCTGCTGAGATGTGTTGCTGTGAGTGCAAATATAGAGTTCATTTCATGAGTTAGAGAGAGATTTGCTGAGTTGAGAGTATTATTTTAGTAAGATTGTGTGAATTGTTGGGGTGAGGTGAAGCTGATTTGTGAAGTTGAGAAAGTAGGAGGCTATGAATAGAATCATTTGGGAGAAGTTGCAAGAGCTTTATTTGTTGGAAGCGCTATTGTCTAGGCATGCTTGATATTCTATCTTTATTTATCTCTTGTATTATGGAATTGAATTGTGCGCTGATTGGAAATAGTTGAGTTATCATATCATGCATTCTCTAGTTATTAGATAAATATGATTTTTTGGGATTCTCATTAGTTCATATGAAGCTGAATTAAGGATTCTGCATAGAGTATGATATGAGTTTATCATGGCTTTATTCATTTGAATAAAGTAGTTATTAAATAAACAATATATTATATTTGTGTGTAAATATCACTTGATAGTTATGATTGTTGCAATGAATGGTTTAGAGTCATAATGGGAAATAGGTTGAATGTTGTTATGTTAGAAATACCTATATGTTGGTTAGATTGTTTGAGTAGAGAACATACATTCTGAAATGGTTATATACCTTGTGAGATTAGGGTAAGTTATTCCATAGGGTTAGGGTGTACACTTGATTATAATGACATGCAATAATTGGGTTGTAAAACACAATAGAGATATATAAAAATTTTGACTACCTTTCTAAATGGATATTATCTTATACTTGACCAAGAGTCTATACCTATTCATGGTATCCTAATCTTATGAAAGATGACCTTATGTCTCGACAACCCAAAGCCATAATGTGGGGAGAATTTAAGGTGCATCATTGGAATCAACAACAAGGCATATGGCCACCACAAACTTACTAAGGACCAAATCATAATCCCTAATGGTCACCCCAACAAAACCAATGAGCACCTTAGTGGAAAAGAGGCCAGTAGTGGAAAAATCTAAATCTAAATTACCAGTAGCCACAACAACCCTTGTAGGTAGCCATAATACAAAATCTAGCAATAGTTGCACCAACACCACCAAGAGCACCTCAATTGTCAGAATAATGTATACCTAACCCAAATAATAAGCTTGTCTAACAAGTTTATGCTAACAAAACCATACAATTCCCTACTTATGGGGTTGAGGTGAGTGATGTCCACCTCAGGTAAAGGAAAATGCTAGTTGGGCCTTCATCTCCTCACATCACAAAGATGACTAATGAGGAACTCCTAATAGAAAATATGGACAAACAACTTAGGGAACCTAAATCAAATTAGGTCAACCCAACAAACATAAGTATAGAACCTCCATTTCCTGAGAGATTAATAGTCTAAAAACATCATTCACAAGCTAAAATTGATCTATTGGGGCAACTCAAAGATGTTTGCATTAAGATACCTCTCATTCAAGAAATCAAGGAAGTACTACTATATACTAAAATAGTGTGAGAGTTATGCCTCAAAAAGCTAGGTAGGAAACATAAGGACCCTCAAACTGTGCATGTTTTAGGATAACTTGCAAATATTATGTTAGGGAACATAGTTGTCCCCAAGTATGCAGACACTAGGAGCCCTGTTGTGGATGTCAAAATTAATGATGCTCTCATCAAGAATACCTTAATTGACCTTGGGGAAACCATTAATTTAATGAGCAAGGAAACCATGAAGATATTACAATTAATGGAGCTTAGACCTACACCTATTATGTTACAGTTGGCAAATAGGTCCATAGTGAAACTTGAGGGAATCATAAAAGAGTTGGTAATAACATTAAACTCATGGAATACCCTATATATTTTATGGTGTTACAACCTAAAGCTAATCTTGTAGGATATCTCCTCATCTTAGGGAGACCTTGGTTCACTATTGTAGATGCCTTCATAGGTTGCAAGTCTGGTAACATGATCATTTCCAATGAAAATGTAACCAAGAAACTAGTGCTTTAGCCACCTGCTCAGCCACATGCAGACTTGGAGAAAACTATCTGGCTTTCCCTAGACGAGGATTATCAATACTCACTAGACAAACATTAATGACTATTGAAATAAGTTATATGTTATAAATCCAAGATGAAGACAATTTGCATGCAAACATCATGCAAAACAATTATAGTAGGGACCTGCAACAACATGACTATTTAACATGCTTGCAAGACCCTCTACAAAAACATAACTATACTTCCAATATAGCAGGTCTTGACATAACATATGTTAAAAACATCATCCTTGACTTTGGAGATTATGCAAGGGAAGACATTAAATGTAAATATTCAATTGATTGTTGCACAACAATCTTCACTATTGAATGTGTTGCAAGCACACATAACTGTATTTGCAGGAGATTACTGTGATATAAAAGGAATATACCCAAAACTATGCATGCACCAAATCTATATCAATGATGGATATAAATCGATTAGGCAACCTTAGAGAAGAATGAATCTAGTAGTCCATTACATAGTCAAGGTAGAATTGCAAAAGTTGTTGGATGCATGATTCATCTATCTAATATTTGGTAGTATGTAGGTGTATCCACTAGTAATTGTACTAAAGAAGGGAGGGAAATGGAGAGTGTGAAGATTACCATGAGTTAAATAAAACAACAAGAAAATACCACTTTCCTCTTTCATTCATTAACCAAGCACTAGATTCATTAGCAAGAAAGCAATACTTTTCCTTTCTGGATGGGTTCAATGGATATAACCAAATTAAGATAGCCCCAAAAGACCAAGACAAGATAACCTTTACATGCCTTTGGG
The DNA here is from genome assembly GCA_007258455.2 of Sequoia sempervirens. Taxonomy (NCBI): domain Eukaryota; kingdom Viridiplantae; phylum Streptophyta; class Pinopsida; order Cupressales; family Cupressaceae; genus Sequoia; species Sequoia sempervirens. Next base: position 174,506 of record VDFB02283943.1, on the reverse strand, counting down.
GTACATATGCTTACTCTATCTTTCCATTTGGGCTATGTGATACACCTACCACCTTCCAAAGGGAAATATTGAGCATTTTCTCAGACTTTGCTCATGCTTCCATAGAATTTTACATGGATGAATTTACAACTTATGGGAATCCCTGAAACACAAGAAAATGGGATGATGGGTGATATAGGAAGACCTAGAAATGAGGGACCTATACCACAAAGCACAAACCCACCCTTCCAATTTCATTAGGAAGAATGATAGTGCCATAAGAGATTAGAATTGACCTACAACCCTTAAGGTGAGTTAAATCCAAGTTTTAGGACACTATGTGATCTCTTCCTCATGACAAAAAAGTGTAAAATATGATTGAAATGCACTTTGGGGAGATAACTAAAAATACTATATGAGCTCCATTGTGAAATGCAAAGCTTGGAATGCAGATTTAAAGCATACTACTAACATAAAATATAATTTACAGGAAGATTTAGGGGTTGTATGATGATATCTATCAACTCAGAAAATCTTATCCCGAAAACTGTATAAGGATGCTTTAGCCAAATCCTGACACCCCAATATATGACTGAAAGGCACTTTTGGGAGATGAATAAAAGTGCATTAATGATCTAATAACTGAGATCTACCACTTGGAATGCAAAGTATTATGATAATACTATTAGAAAAAATCATTAACTACCAGATCTGAGAAGGTTAAGATGGTTTGTACCTAGCTCCAAAAGAGTCATAAGGCATCTTATTTTGGTGAATCCATCCTTGTATCCTTTTCTGAAAATTCTTTTTGCAGTCCTTTGATGTTGGATTTAGGGCTCTAATTTCTCCAAGTTTTATTGTTAGAAGGCCAAAAACAAATTTTGCAGATGAGTTTCCATGTCTAGACAACTTTGAAAACTTTGTATTTTTTATCCAATTTCACTCCACCTATAAATATGTAAGCACACAGAGAGGAGAATTTTTTTTGTTTTTGGTGTATAAGAATTTGCCTTGGTCAAACCCTATTTTGGTAATTAAACCTTGATAATGAAATGAAAGCATAAATGGAAGGAATGATGAATGAACACTAGCTTGTTGCAACTCACCAAACCCTTTAATAGCTACCCTTGGAGGATTGAAGTCTAACACATCACTCCAAAGATTAGATCTTGCATGAGATGGATTGATTGGATGCTTGATTTGACACTTGATTTGATGCTTGAAAACTTGAAACCTACATCACAATGTTAGTTCCAAAAATATGCATGAATGCAAATAACTTTGACATGATGATCTTGATCTTGATTGCTGCAATAATTGATTGATAAATATACTCTTGAATGCTCTTGACAATAATATTTTCTCTTAGGATTGATCTCTTGAAATCTTAGATTGCTTAGCCTCTTGAATTTGATAAAAATACCTTGTATTTATAGGTAATTTTCTAATTTCCTGATAATTAAACATCAAAGGCCAACAATTATAATTTGAATTTGAATCATAAAAAATATCACCAAAAACATATTAAAAAATGGGATCCTAAACTTAAGGACCCATTTGCCCTTGGGTGAATGGATCCTAGGCCCTAAACCTAGGACACACATTTTCCAAGATGTGTAATTTGATGTTTGTAATTGTTTAATGTAGGTTCCCCTTTCAGAAAATGAAATTAATAAGGCCTTTAAATGCATAATTGGGTCAATTAGAGGCTTAATTAAGTCCAATTAATTAAGGGGATGCAAACATAGTGTGATAATGTAAAGGAGTACATTTTTTGACACTACATTTAGCCCCCACTTTAGTGAGAGGATGAGCCCTACTCTCAAAGTCACACTAAAGTAGATAAATAAGTCAAGATAGGTCCAAGTACACAAAAGTTGATGGGATAGGATGAAAAAGATCAAGGAGGTTGCACAAGCCCCCAAGATTAGGATCCCATGGCAAACCAACATAAGCACAAAGGGACACATGCTTGCAACAACAACACAAGATGCACAATCATGCAATGCCAAAATTAATACAAAAAAGAAAGAAAAGAAAAAATATGGACTAGTCGTGGTTGTATTGTTGTCCATAAAAAAGGTTCACAAGGGAGAACCTGTTGTTCACTATGCAAACAAAATATACTCATGAGGGCTAGTGAAACCCAATGTCCACTAGGTGAGCCCCAAAAGGGTGGCTAATGGAAAGTCATGCGGGTCCAAAATCTCCCATATGTCAACCATACCAAAAGTTATACCTCCTGATAACTTTGATAAGTGACCACACAAAAAGGTTCCACAAGGCTAGCAAGCTGCATTATGCTAGACACTCATGAAAAACAAAAGGCTCCACTAGAAAGCAAGTTGTGTTATGCTTGGTGGCCATGAAAAAGTTGTCAATATAGTAGGATAGGATATTCAAAGGGGTTTTACTTAGTTAATGAAAGGTCTCACCTTAGGGAACATCATGCTCAATGTCACCAAGAGAGGACTAGTTGAGGATAAAAGATTCACAACTTAGGGAATGCAAGTCGTAGCATTACCACTAAGAGGAATATCATATTCCAAGAAAGGTCACGCTCTTGAAGGAAATCAAACCCAATGTCACCACCAAGAAGACACATCAATAACCACACTTTGAAGCAAACAATGAGTGAGGACACATATGCCCCCACTTTAAAGAAATTGCTAAACACCATGTCAGAGCAATTTATTTAAAGTAGAAAAATGATAAATGCCAATACATGAGAGCTTAATTTTGAAAGCCCTATATAAAACATATGTTTCCAAAAGAGAGCTACGTCATGAAAAGGAGGTTTCCCCCATATGAAATCCTAAGATAACACATAAGGGATCCATGGATCTGGGGTCAATGTTATGTATTTTCTATAGTGATATAATTGAGCTCAAAATCATCATCATTCCCCAAATGACTCATGGAAAAATGAGCACAAAGGAAGAGTGACACATAGAGAGAGAAAACAAAGAAAATATTTTGGGTCAACATGGAAGAGAGATAAATGTCTTAACGCCTTGAGTCATCCCCAAAAGGAAAACACAAGACAAAAGAAAAGATAAAGGTTTATGATAGATAAAAGAATGTAGATACAAATAGAAGAATATCATGATAGGTTCACTTCCTTTTTATCCTTGCACCAATGGAGTGATAAGGGTCATCTAAAGTAGGCTCATAAATATATAAAGACACGCCAAGCAACATTGTATGAGGGATCACATTACACACATGAAATCACAAAGAACATGAAAAGAAAACAAAGAAAAGACTAGTATGGCACATGTGAGTTAACCTATAGTAGGTCATCCACATCCCAATATTTTTCATCATATACAGATGGTAAAAAACTAGCCAAAGGGACAATAAGTGTCATACTATGAGCATACCAATTTTAACATGTTGTGAGTCACTCTTGTTAGGAGGATCATCATGGTTGTTATAATCTAAGCTCATGGAAGAGGAAAATAATAAATTTAGCTCATTATTCACTTCCTCGTCAATCTTAGAAATCTCATCATCATCATCCAAGTTAATCATAACAAGAGGCCTAATGATAATGTCCATTGAAGTTTCATGTTGTTGTTGTTTCTTGGTTACTTGGAAGGGCTTTTGGTTCAATCATGGTTTCATTAATGATAGGAGGCTCAATCATGGGTTGAGGCATGTTTCTAAGGGATAATTCTACTATGTGCTTTGCCTTGAACTTTTGATAAGATTTGAAAAATAATTCTTCACAAGGCTTAATAGGTTCCATGGGTTTGGGACAAAAGAAATCCAATGAAAAATTCCCATGGGAAGACATAGGATTAAAGCCACTATGATGCACAGTAAAGATGTCATTTCCAAATGGAAACTTTAAGCATTTATGCACTACTAACGGGATGACATCCATGGATAACCAAGATTCACACATAATTGGTCCGACGATGGGATGATGGAGAATGAGACATTCAATTATTTTGGTCCAAATTTTAAGGGGAGAGTGATCGAACCTATCGTAGGGAAAGCAAAACCATTATGTGTTTTGATCCATGCTTTTGATTATTAATAAGAATCTTGATAAAGTTCATACATAAATAATAATTCCTCGGTGATCACATTCTCTATGCATATGGGATCAATTAATATCCCATTAGTAGGCTTGTCATTAATTCTTTCAAAGGTGTAAAGAGGACCATCGAGTGCATGTTTAATTATGTCATTTTGTGAGGAAGCAATGTTCATAGACAAGTTTGTTTGGCCCTTACAAGGCTAAATATCAATGAAGGTGACTAGAGTATCATATCCATTATTAACATCACTCATGGAATTATCAATCATGTTAACATTCATCACATCATTCTTGACATCAGATTTTACAAAGGAGATGTTATGGTTTGGCATAGGATTAGTTAAAATTTGCAAATTTTGGTTAGGTGGGGCATAAGACTTATTTCCTTGATTATTAACACGACCAATTTGGATGTGATTAGAATCAATGAGGTCTTGCACAATATGTTTAAGATGCTTACAATGTTTTGTATCATGTCCATTTTGTTGGTAATAATGGCAAAAGGCATCGGCATTATAGTTCAGAGGTAAAGGCTTAGTGGTATCAAGGGCTATAATGGGAGGTAAGGTAAGTAGATTCTTACCCAAAAGTTGCAACATTATGGAATGGAATGGAGGGTATCGGGTAATAGGGTAAATTGTTTATTTCACTCTTTGAATTGATATGGATTTGTTATTTTTATTGTAGCCACTTGAGACTCAACATGTTGACTTGTTTGGGGTGGATTTATTTATAAAAAGCTCTTATTTTGTTTCTTGAATGGTTGGAAATTGTTATGTGGCATGGATTCAAATTTCTCAGGGTGGTTAGGAGTTTTTGCTTCACGATGACTAACCAAATTTTGATAGTCATGAAGAGCCATGCACAAATGTGTAAAGGAGGGAAATTTCATCATCCCAAGCTTGTATTTATTTTGTTTTACAATTTTTCAATGAAAATTCTTTGAAGATCAACATCGAGAATCTTAATGTTGATTTGTGAGTAAAGTAATTGGTATCTTGCTATAAAATCAATGATTTTTTCAATATCCTATTGTTTACACTTCATTCAATCAGCTAAGGTCATCTTGGGACCAATTTTCACTTGGAAATGGTTGAGAAAGGCATCAAAAAGTTCATTGAATGAACTAATTGAGTTATTCGGTAAAGAGAAAAACCATTCCAAGGCTGTATCCTTCAAAGACCTAGGGAAAAGTTTAGCCAAGAGCTTATATCTCCTTTGCCACCATATTTCTCAAATCTAGGAATCTCTATGCCTTGTGGCATTTGTGCTCTCAATATCTCCAAGGATAATGGGTTTCTTTTGAAATATTGTGAAGGTTGGCCATTTTTGGTTCAATGTGGGAATTTGTTGTCGAATGGATGAAACATTTTGTAAGAGTTGGTTAAGGATAGAATCATTGGTTGTGTTGTGAGATGGAGGTGAATAAGGTGGAGGTGTATATGTATTTAGAGGACAAGTGAATTGTAATTTTATGAGGGGAGATGGATTAAGAGATATGAGATTTGAATAAACAAAGCTAAAGGGATTCCCTGTGGAAATACCTAAGGTTATATTAATACTACTAGTGGGTTGCTTTGTTGTAGTAATAGTTGGATGAGTGTATGTAGGAATAGAGGCCGCAATTGTAGAAGGGGGAATTGGATTTCCACCTTGAATTTGAGTGTATCCCAAATTTTTAGCACAAATAACCATTCTAGGAACATGATTGACAATTATATGAGCTAGGCTACACAATTTCTATTCCTTGTTCATTATCAAGCATTTTCCTCATGTTATCTATGACAGGAACCACAGTACTGGTAATGTATACAACACTCACAAAGTTTTACAATTTTTCTAAGGCTTCATCCATTTGTTCTAGCTTCTCTTGAGGGAAATTAGCAAACATTATGTCAACATCAGTCACATTGGTTGTGGGTAAGGTGGTCATGGGAAATGTGGTATCAAAGCTATGGTCCATAATGGGTTGACTAGTATCAACACTATTAGTGAAAGAGTTGGAAAACTCAAGATCCATGGCAGATGTAGTTGCGTGGGATGGCATGAGTCTCAAAATATGTCCCACTAAAGTATTGGTAATAAGACACTAGGTTGTGAAGCTCATACAAGTTTCACCAAGCCTAAGTGCACCCAAAATGGAGAAAGAGCACTATTCAAATGCAATAAACACCCAAAAGTATGAATCACAATACAAATATGTAAAAAGATTTTACAATTTTCATATTTGAAACAAGATAATTTACTTATTATGCTATGCAAAAAATTGAAAATGATGTCTTTTTAATGTCAATTTTGATTTCAAACAATTACTTAATTTGACCAATTAAACTTAATGCAAGAAAGTACAAAATTTTCTATTTTCTAAAACTGAAACCTAAATCTGATAGCAGAATAGAATGAAGCAAATAGAGATAAATAATGCCCAAAAATTTGAAACACTGGTACAAGGACAGGTTTTCCTAAGAGTGAATGAGTCCTTGATCAAGGTTTTGAAAAATTCAAGTTTGTGTTTCTGGTGTAATGTTTGAACTTTCTATTTCAGGTTGCAGACAGTGACTTTTGTGACAATTTTCTAGTTTCAGGTGTCTTAATGCAAGTGCAAATAATGATAAAAAGTGAGCAAAACTACAAATTTTTGAATGTAATTTTGAACTAAAATTGAACCTAAATGACTGAAAGATACTCCACAATGCAAGATCTATGCAAAATGAATGCAAATCTTTTTAATATTTTTATAAATTTGAATGATGCAAACATGCAAAATCAAACCCTAAATGCAATGCAAAGCACACTAATGCAAAACACACTAATGCAAACCTGTATCTAGGAATTTGAATGTCTTCAAATCAGAATTTAAGATGTACAAACTTAGGTTTACCAAAATGAAATGTAGGAAAAATAGGATGATGGGTGATATAGGAAGACCTAGAAGTGAGAGACCTATGCCAAAAAGCATAAAAGGGGTGTCCACCTAATCACAAACCCACCCTTTCCAATTTCATTAGGAAGAAGGATAGTGCCACAAGAGATTATAATTGACCTACAACCCTTAAGGCGAGTCAAATCCAAGTTTTGGGACATTGTATCTCTTCTTCCTTATGACAAAAAAGTGTAAAATATGTCTAAAATTCACTTTGAGGAGATAAACTAAAATTACTAAATGAGCTCAATTATGCAATGTAAAGCTTAGAATGCTGATTTAAAGCATAATACTAACAAAAAAGACAATTTGTAGGTAGATCTGGGGGTTGTAAGATGATATCTATCAACCCAAAAAATCTTATCCCAAAAATTGTATAAGGACACTTTAGCCAAATTTGGACACCCCAATATATGACCGAAAGGCACTTTTGGGAGATGAATAAAAGTGCATTAATGATCTAATAATTGAGATCTACCACTTGAAATGAAAATTATTATGATAATACTATAAAGATAATAATTAACTAACAAATATGAGAAGATTAATATGGTTTCTACCCGGATCCAAAAGTGTCATAAGGAATCCTATTCTAGTGAATGTGTCCTTGTATCCTTTCCTGAAAATTATTTTTGTAGTGCTCTGATGTTGGATCTAAGGCTCTAATTTCTCTAGGTTTTAGTGTCGGAAGGTCGAAAACAAATTTTGTAGATGATTTTCCATGTCTTGACAACTTTGGTGACAACTTTGACAACTTTGCATTTTTTTATCCAAATTCACTCCTCCACCTATGAATCTGCAAACACACAAAGAGGAGAAAAATGTTTTTTTTTGGTGTATCAGGGTTTTCCTTGGCCAAACCCTATTTTGGTAATTAAACCTTGATAATGAAATGAAAGCATGAATGGAAGGAATGATAAATGAAAACTAGCCTGTTGCAACTCACCAAACCCTTTAATGGATGCCCTTGGAGGATTGAAGTCTAACACATCACTCCAAATATTAGATCTTGCATCAGATGGCTTGATTAGATGCTTGATTTGACACTTGTTTTGATGCTTGAAAACTTGAAACCTACATCACAATGTTAGCTCCAAAAACATGCATGAATGCAAATAACTTTGACATGATGATCCTGATCTTGATTGCTGCAATAATTGACTGATAAACAATTAAACAACAAAGGCTGATAATTGCAATTTGAATTTGAATCATAAAAATAGTTCCAAAACATATTAAAAAATGGGATGCTAAACTTAAGGAGGACCCATTCTCCCTTGGGAAAATGGGTCCTAGGCCCTAAACATAGGAAACACATTTTCCAAGATGTGTAATTTGATGTTTGCAATTGTTTAATGTAGGTCCCCCTTTCAGAAAATGAAACTAATTAGGATTTTAAATGCATAATTGGGTCAATTAGAGGCTTAATTAAGTCCAATTAATTAAGGGGATGCAAACATAGTGTGAAAAAGTAAAGGAGTACATTTTTTGACACTACAATACCTATGAAGAAGCACTTGCTATTTTGGATAAGGTGCTACAGAGATGTCAAGATCACCACTATCCCTTAGTCATGAGAAATACTTCATGATGATGACTGAGGGAGTAGTCTTGGGATACTTTTTGTCCCATAATGGAATCCAAGTAGACCCAAGTAAAATAGAGGTAATATTGAAACCTTGCTTATGCCTCAAAAATAGAAGGATGTCAAAAACTTCCTTGGCCATGCTGGTTATTATAGAAGATTTATACAAGATTTTAGTAAGATTGAAAAACAATTATTTGTTCTATTATCTAAAGATGTAGAGTTTGATTAGACACCTACTTACCAACATTCATTTTAAGCTCTAAAGGCACCACTAACAAAGACCCCAGTATTAAGAGGACCAAATTGGACACCGCCTTTTCATATCCACACTGATGCTTCTAACTTTGTAATTGGAGTTATGTTAGGACAAAAAGAAGAGAATATAGAGCATGCCATATACTATATCAATAAGAACCTTCAAGGGACAAAGCTAAACTACATAGTTACTAAAAAAGAGATGTTATAATTAGTCCATGCAATCAAAAAATTCAAACACTACATTACATGGTATTCTGTATTCATCCATATGGACCATACAATAATCAGGTATTTGATGAACAAACTAGTAGTTGGGGGTAGACTAGTGAGATGGTTGTTGCTACTTTAGGAGTTTGATATAACCATAGTAGACAAACTAGGAAAAACAAATGTGATAACAGACTTTCTCTCTAGATTTCCAACAAAGACAACATAAGATATTGTTGATGATTCATTTCTAGATTAGCACTTATTTTCCCTATCTCTACATACATATTGGTATGCAGACATAGCCAATTATCTAGTTGCAGGGAAAACACCACCACATTTCTCACTAGGGGAGAAAAGGCATTTAGTTCAGAATTTTTTTCCTTATTCATGGGTAGCTGGATATTTGTTTTATACAATGCCTAATAACATAATGAGAAGGTGCATTAGAGAAGATGAAGTTTGATGAGGTAAAAATAACCTCATAAATTTAATAATTCAAATTCCCTTCCTTATTCCTCCTAGTCACTTTTACCTTACCAATTAATTATCTTTAGGATTAGTAATTGCTTGCTTTTTGTGAAAAAAATGTATAATCTTTATTTCTTGAAATTGATTGAAATAAGCTGACCAACGCTAACATAATGGTATAGTTTTGAGTATTGTATAGGTTATTATACTCAATTAGTCTTTATGCTCAACCAAGTGGATTTAAAGCAGACTTCAATACAATTGAAGACAAGTGCTGAAAGTATAGGCGTCATAATTTTAGGAAGTGCATGATGGATTGATTTTTTAAAGCTTTCTATTATTTTCTATTCAAAGACTTTATGGCTCACTCTGAGCCTCTTTAATGGTTTATGTTATAGACCTAAGTCCGTTTGTTAGTTGAATTCTATTGAAGACTTTTTCAGTGGCGATCTTCACTATCTGAATTATAGGATTTTGTTACCAGTTTTTGTATAAATATGTAACCATTAGAAGCAATGATACTAGAAATTGTTATGATGTCATAATGTGTTCTTAAGTTATGCTTTTTTTAGCTATATTTTTATATGAATAAAATAATCTTTGCCCATCTCATTCTGAGTTATTAGTATTGTGCAATGGAATTACTTTTGATGGATTAATTTTGAAGATACAAAGTTTATGTGATCTGAGTTAGCGTAGAAGCACTCGAGAGCTGGCCACTCAAGGGACTGTAGAATAGATAGATAAGAATTTTATTTTCAATTCTATCATTTTTATTATGTATGTGATAAGTGCTAGTAAATGTTATTTATGTGTTTCAAGCTCTATTTAGTTAGTCATACAGCTTGTAGTTTGAGTTTATAGTCTTTAGTTCTGTTATTTTAAGTTCTAGAACATCCACTCTGGTTGTTGAGTTTGTTTTCTATTAATAGTTGAATGTTAGTTAAAAGTTGTTTTTATTTTGACTTACATTTTTATTGCAAGTACTTCTTTTCAAGTAATTTGCATGCTTTCTAGCTTAATCATTTATGCTCTCTAGTTTAAACATTTTATGCTTTCTAGTTTAGTCATTTTATGCTTTATAGATGAATAACTTCCTGCTTTCTAGTTTAGACAATTTTATGCTTTTTAGTTTAGCAACCTCTTTATTTTAAGTTCTATTTTCAACTATCCCAAACATTTAGAAAATTTGAGAGAGATAGTCAAGATGTTTCTTATTGCATATAGCCTCTGAACACTACCCGATTGATACATTTGATGCATTTTTCAACTAAAGAGATAGGACCTAATGATATCCTGTCACTTTTTGGCATCGTTTCTAGGGAACTTCTTTTTGTAGTGTTAGTAGGAGATCACTTGAATATCTCTTTTAGGAACAAAAATAGTTGTCTGGTTTCTTTTTCTGCATGGTCAGGAAATGAGGCCCTCATGAAAGATTCATACCAAAACCCCCCCAATCAATGTACCAACCACAAGTAGGGAGGAAGAAGTATCAGCTGAAGAACTCAGGGAAGAATTGATCGAGCAGGATCAACCTGAGACCTTTCTGCATACCCCCAAAATTCACCTAGTAAGATAACCATTTGTAGATGAGATTATCCCTTTGTGTAGCCTAGAGCCTCAACCATCAGAGCAAACTTTTGAAGAGGAACTTATTCCTTTCAACATCATGGGTGACGATAGAAATGGGGCTAACCTAGCACCGAGAGCACACACATTTACTTATCCTATTGCTATCGATGCAGATGATGAGACACCTATGAAAAATATTTCACCAGCCTTCTTGCCAACCTTCAAGGGTTTATTTTCTAAAGACCCTGATTAGTTTCTATTTGAGTTTAAAGTCTTGTGTAAGACATACAACTACAAGAATGATGACCAAAAACTAAAGCTCTTTCCCTCCACCCTAAAAGACACAACAATGCATTGGTTCATGGGGTTAGCTTCAGGGTCAATAACCTCTTGGTATGACATGGAGTCTGCCTTTCTGGATAAATATCAGAGTTACTACAGAGTTAGTGATAGGAAAGGAGAATTGTTTAAACTAAGGAAAAATGAAGATGAGACCGTGGAAGATTATTTGGATAGGTTCATCTTCTTGTATAAACGATGTGGCGGAGAAGCCATAAGTTTGGAGATTTTGAAGACCATATTTCTCAGGCTTGATGAAGATGCTAGGAAGAGTCTAGATTTAATGGGAAAAGGAGATGTATCCCAACTTACACTTGAGGAAATTTGTGAGTTATGCCAAAACTTCTCTCATACTCGAGGAGATATTCAGAAGTCTACTCTTTTTAGAGGTTCCAATGAAATACATAAATTGCGCGAGGAGATAGCAAATCTCAAAACTAACATTCTCATTCAACGCAACACCACACTAGATGGACTACAAGCTAAAACACATAACCCTGAGACCTTATCCATCTATTGTCCTAGGTGTAGAAATAAACATCTATTAAGAGAATGTCCCTTGGAAAAAGTTGATGTTTTCCAAGTTTGTGAGAAATTTCATGCTACTGATCAATGCGAGATCCTTAATGCAATTAAAGATTCCAAAAAGAGGACAACTCAGGTTGAAGAGGAGATCAATTTTGTAAATCAAAGACCTGGAGGGAATTTCTCTTATGGTCAAAATATAAATCCCACCTAAAAACCCCCAAACAGTTGGAATAATAATCAATGGGCGACACGTTGGCCTCCGAAACCACTTAACTGGGGAACCTACCCTTAGGGACCACCTGAATGGGAAAATTAGTCCTGGGGAAACCCCTAATGGCCAAATAAGGCTCAATAATGATGGTATCCTCATAACCCCTCTCCTTAATGGAATCAACCTTAAAACTAGTTTTATACTAGACCAAGAAGGATGCCTAATCAACAACAAAATATTTTACCACCTCCTCAAAATGCTCAACAAAATGAGTAGGTTAATCAACCATAACTTCTGACACAACCTGTTCCTAATCCAAAGAAAAATCGTCAGAATACTCTAGTGTATTCCATGGAATAGGACAATGCTTTTGGACTTAATGCTATCCATTGTGGAAATTTGTAGTTAAGGTTAGGAAAAACACTCCCACATCCTACTATTGTTGAGATCCTAAATAAGCCTATTATGGAATTTTTTGAGATGGCTAAGACAACTTCCACATCTTTAGAGAAAAACCCAACAACTACTCAAGACAAGACCCTCATGCCATCTCTAGTTGGAGCTTCCGACTTACCTCAGGAGGAGGGAGGTCAGTCTCCAACTGATCTTTTAAAGGATTCCACTCCTAAAGAGAAAAATCAAGCGCGTTTTCTGGAGTGTCTAAAACCAACCACTTTGAAGAATTCTCTAGAAATGCCCTTATCTATCAAAACTGTGTTGATACAAGAAATTAAATAGTTGCAAATTGAGGTCCCTTTGCTACAAGCAATTAAGGAGATTCCTGAATTAAACCAACTGATCAAACATTTGTGTATCAAAACTCTAGGAAGGAAACCAAAATGGATAAATACTATCCACATTAATGTCCATCTACCTGAATTTTTGGCTGGAAAGACCACAACTCCAAAATATGATGATCCAAGTAGTCCACTTATAATTGTAACAATCAATGAGGTAGCAATACCTAACGCACTTGTGGACTTGGGAGCAGCCATTAACATGATGACTATTGATGTAATGGAAAAGTTGGGACTCACTGATTTATGTCCCACAACTACAATGTTAGAAATGGAAAACCAATCCATATCCATTCCTAAAAGTGTCATTGAAAATATTTTTGTTAAGGTTGATGGTTGGGAATATCTTGTAGACTTCTAGGTAATCCAATCCCTTACATCAAAGGATAGTTATCCGATAATCCTAGGAAGACCTTGGCTAGCTACAATTGCAACTAAGATTTACTACAGGAAGGGAGGAATGACCATTTCACATGGTTCCAATAGTAAAAATTTATACTTACATCCCCCTACTAAACTGACTGAACATAACAAAGTTTGGGTTAATGAACTAGATGGTTCCAGTGCACAAGAGAATATAGCCTCACTTGATATGGTAGTCATTAAACAACATGGTGAAGAGTTGGAAAATAATATGGAAAATCTTACCATAGATTCAAGTGATGAAGAGATGTTTGACATAGAAGAGATTCTAGGGAAACCAATCAATGTTTATCATACTAAAATTGATTATACCAATTTCATGGGGTTACCTTGCCCCCTGGCTAATATTGTTCCAAAAATGGATCATTTCTTTGAAGATATTGCCAAAATCCATATAAATTTACCACATAGTTATCCACTCAATACCTTAACTAGGGAAGTTTACACCATCACCTCCAATCACCCAAGAACCAAAGCTATCATGTTACTGCCAGGAAAAACATTGAATATCAACAACTGGTTGACATAGTCAGAAGAGCACAAATTATTTGATATTTTGAAATAGATGTAATTTTTTTGCTTGGGATTATACAAACATGAGAGGAATCCACCCAAGTGTTTGTACCCATCACATCTATACAGAGGATGTTCGACCTGTTCATCAACCACAACGAAGATTAAACCCTACCTTGAAAGACATCATTAAAACTGAAATTGAGAAAGTTTTGCAAGTTAGATTCATCTATCCCATTTCCAAAAGCAAATGGGTTTCGCCTATGGTAGTTGTTCCAAAGAAAAATGAGAAGTGGAGAGTGTACGTTGACTATAGGGAATTCAAAAAAGCTACACATAGAGATTGCTTTCCCCTACCATTTGTAGACTAGGTTTTGGATAATCTGGCTGGGAGAAAGTATTTCTCATTTCTAGATGGATTCAATGGATATAACCAAATACGGGTAGCAACAGAAGACTAGGACAAAACAACCTTTACTTACCCATGGGGAACATTTTCTTATTGGGTTCTTCCTTTTGGTCTATGTAATGCTCTCGCAACATTTTAGAGAGCTATCATGGCGATATTTGCTGAGTTAGTGAATGACTGTGTTGAAGTTTACATGGATGAATTCATTGTGTATGGGTCAACTTTTGATGAAGCCCTCCAAAATCTAGAAAAATTATTGAAGTGATGTGAGGATCATAGTTTGTCCCTAAGCCATGAAAAATACCTAATAATGGTAAAGCAAGGAATAGTGCTAGGACATCATATTTTAGTAGAAGGAATAAAAATCGATCTTAAGAAAAATGAAGTGATACAACAACTTGTGAATCCAAAGACCCAAAATAACGTTAGAAGATTCTGAGGGCATGTTGGATACTATCATAGGTTTATAGAAAACTCAGGTGGCCCTCTATGCATAAAGATGTCAAGAAATATGTCCACCGTTGTGATGAATGTCAAAGGGTAGGGAGATCTATTGGATCCAATGAAATGCCTTTGCAACCTCATGTAGTCCTTGAACCATTTGAAAAATGGGGATTGGATTTTATCGGTCCTATAGACCCTCCTTCATAGGGAAAAGAGTTTATTTTGATTTGTACCAAGTATCTAACTAAATGGGTAGAAGTTTAAGCTCTATGAGTTGCTAGGGAAGAACAAGTAGCTGATTTCCTATACAATAAAATTTTTCTTAGATTTGGAGCCCCTAGGACAATTGTAACAGATCAAGGACCCCAGTTTATGTCTAAAGTTCTCATGGCCTTCAGTAATCATTTCCAAGTAATCCATAAGAATTTTTCACCCTATCATCCGCAAGCAAATGGTCAGGTGGAAGTCATTAACAAGGAGCTAGAGAACTTTCTAACAAAAATAGTTTCATCAGGAAGGAAAGATTAGGCTAGGAAACTACCAGAAGCCATTTGGGCTTATAACACAACTTGGAAATCAACCAACAGTTTTAGTCCATACGAGTTAGTTTTTGGAAATAAGCCTCTCTTACCCATTGATTTTGAACTTCAAACTCTTAGAATAGCAATGGAGTTAGGTTTAGATCTTAAACAATCCCAATTTGAAAGAGTCTTACAACTTAGTGAGTTGGATGAACTCCATTTAGATGTTGTCCACCAAACTGAGTTAGTGCAACAAAAATGAAAGGTCTAGCATGACAAGCATATAAAGGAAAGAGAGTTCCATAATGGGGATTGGGCACTGTTATTCGGACCTTCCTGATACAAGGATCATAGAAGGAAACTGAGGACTCATTGGCTAGGTCCTTATGAAATTTTTGAGGTATTTCAAAATGGAGTAGTGCAACTCAAACCCATTGATGGTGACACTCAAACACTTTTGGTCAATGGACATCGGTTATGCATCTACCATAAGCCAGTTAATAGAGAGGAATTTACAAAGATGGTAGAAATGCAAGGAGAAGTTCAATGCATTGACTTTGCTACAACAAAGCCAATGGAATGTTTAGATTAATAACTTCCGTCTAAAAAAAAATGCATGTGTATGAATTTACTTTTTTAGAGCATTTATTTTTGTCTTTTCATCTTTTGGACTTGGCTAAATTTTGGTTCCATTTTACAAGATTTCATCAAACACAAATTCTAGTGCATCTTCTAGTGACGCTTCAGAAGTTGTTGGCTCGGTTGCTACGATGCTCTAGAACTTGTTGGCTCAATTGTTGTGATGCTTTAGAACTTTCATGTCTGACTCATGCTATTCCTTATTTTATTCCTATAGGCTAGCACATTTTTCAACAACATTCTGGAAAGTCTAAGTCCAAAGTTCTTTTCTTTCTTTCGGTGGCATCTTTCAACAATGCTCTGAAATTTTCATGCTGCATCTTTCAATGATGCTCCAAAATTTTTCTATTTCTTCCTTTTGGTGATGCTCTAGAAACTTTTGTTGCTACTTCCAGCTGCATCTTTCGCCGATGCTCTGAAAATTTTTGGTTGCTGCTCCGGTCGCATCTTTTGATGATGCTCTGGAAATTTTTTTTTTATATTTTGGGGGAATCTTTTAGTGATGCTACAAAAAATTTCCCTCACTTTTTCACTCTAGGTGCATCTCTCAACATGCTCTAGAACTTTTCATCCTTCAACCCAGCCTAATCTTCCAGTGATGCTCTAGACTTTTGTAAATTCTTTTTCTTTTTGAATGCTTTGATTTTTCCAGTATCATACACATGCCCATTAATTAATTTTTTTCATCACCTTGGAATCCACACCCTAAATTACCATTTCTCCCTACATTACCATTTCACCCTTCATTACCATATCCTTTCATAAAATTATAATTATTATGACTACTTTTTCGTCATAGTAATTCCACCATTAATTAGCTATCCCATCCGCATCATCATAAATTCATAGTCACCCTCGCCAAATCATATAATTATACCACTGCATCAGTAAAGGCAAGTGATGTTCAAATTAATGACAAGACGTAAGGTACGTACAATTTTTTCTTTAAGTAATTATTTTGAATAAAGATAAATTAATTGGCACGAGCCATCCCCTTTCCAAATTTAGTAAACTGTGCCATTGTGCGGTTGCTTGAAGTACAACAATATTTGCACTTTTTTCCATGCAAAATCATCTTGAGAATGTAATGAATCTCAAAAGTGACAATTAATTCATCTCTCATCGGTTGTATCAAGTATAGGTGATTAAAAGTTGTATTTTCTTCACTCTGCAATTCAATTGTTTAAACAATTTTCTTTGAGTGTCATAGCATTTCGGCAGAATTGAGCAGAGTAATAAGGAAAGTACAAAATGGGAGGAGCTAAAAAGAAATCCAAACTGGCTTCAACGGACAAATTATTGGCATTGAGCAGCATTGTAGGCTTGTTCCAAAAAGTTGGGTGGTTAGAATTTATAAAGAAGTTTGAGGGGCATAATGAGCAATTAGTGAAGGAATTTGCAGAGAACTTTGTAGATGGTTAGTCTATAGTGTATGGAAAGTGATTCCGAGTAAGTCCTAAAATCATTTTCCATCTTTCTGGTCTTAAAAACAAAGGTATTAATTTGATGGAAACTACCAATATCACTTATCATAGAATGGTAGGAATATTTCATAGAGAAGGAGAACCTCAACCATTGATAACTGTAAGTACTAGAGGCCAAAATAAAGGGTTACAGAGAATGTCTATCCCAGAAATATGGAGAAAAGCTATAGCCTAGATTATTAAGTATTTTACTTGTGAAGGACATGTAGCAATAATTGTTGGTTCCCCTTTTTTCCTACTTACCCATTTGTGCCATGGCGCCAAAGAACCTACCCTTAGGGTTATTTTTCCTACATTCCTTTGTGATTCTATTATCAACATGATAGAGAAATATAAAATTGGTACGAGACCACTTAAGCACCATGGCTTCATTTTATTGATATGTAAATATCATTTCCGTAAGAAACCAAAAAAGAAATGGGAAAATTTTTTGCAAAAAATTCAAAAATCAGAGCCTAAAAGACACCTTGAAGAAGGTGAGTCATCTAGGCAAGTGACTCAACCTATGGAAGAACATTCCTCTGAGTCTTTAGATGCTCCTAAACCTCAATGCGCTACAACAACTCCTGACGGTGAAATGCTAGAAAGTTTACCTCATACTTTAGAAACCCCAGGTCATTTAGAAAATGTTGAAACCATACAATCAGAAGATGAAGCAGAACCTCCCCACAAGAAGAAAAAGAGAACCAAAGCAACATTACAAAAAAATCCTTCTTTAAGGGGAAGTAAAAAGTTATCAACTAAATCTAGTGATACTATAGTTTATGACACATCAAGGGCCTCTGAGAAGAAAAGGAGTAGAATTGAAACACAATCATTGGAAATTGAGAATCATCCTTGTGAGAAGGTAACAAAAGAAAGTGACAAATAGACTAGTCAATTCTCTAGGACTGAAAAGGAGAATATGCCATCTCCATTAAGGAAAGAAGAAGAAAGGGAACAATCACCACATTGTCTAGATGTTGAAGATGATCCTATGGGACAGTTATCTCCCTTAATTGATAGAGCTGCTGAGCAAGGTTCACTTGATGTGCCTAATGAGGAAAATGTAATTAGTGATGATGTGGAAATCCCCAATCTACCTTTTTCTGTTAATACAGGGGTTGAAGAATTTGATCAAAGAGAAATGGAACTAGAGAAGTTAAAAGCAAAAATTGTTTAATTGAAATGTCAGTTGAAGGAAAATAAAGAGAAAATTATCCAACAACAAGAAGAGATAGAAATGAACACTACAATTCTAGGGAAAAGAAATCAAGAAATTGTGAATTTTAAAGTGCAAATGGAACAAAAAGATAAGATTATTGAATAATTGCAATTTCAAATACAAGAGTGGAATGATGAAAACAAAAAGCATGTGACTGATTTGTCTGAAAAAGATAAATAAATCAAAAGTTTAACAAATAATTTCATGCAATTATTTATTGCTTTTGAAGAAGAAAAAGATAAACAAAAATCTGAGCTCCATGCTTCCATAAGCAAAATTGTTGAATTGGAGCAAGATTTATAGGACATTAATGTCAAGCCTACAATGGAGTCCAAAGAGGTACAAACTAAACCAACCATAATGGAATGGTTCCTAGTTCATATACCTCCATTGTTAGTGACATGGATGGAGAGATGTTATTTTCTAAGGAAAGCAAGAATAGAAAATGCTAGGTTGAAAAAGGAACTAGTTTTGTTAAAAGAATCATTTGATAGGGTTTATCGTGCTAAAAAAGATGCTTGCCAAATTGGTGAGTTAATATTAGCTTTCAGAAGGCCATCCAGGCTATATTCCATGTTTTTAAATGAGCAACTCTTGAGATGGAAATTACTCAGAATTTACAGCAACCAGCCACACGATCTTGATGACAGAGAGTTTGTAAAAATATTTGTAGAATCAACTCCTGATTAACAAGATTTTTTGTGTAAATTATTTGTTCATAATTTGTTTTTGGAGAGATATATAGATTTCTATGTTAATTTCTTTGTTGCTGAAGTTCAACTGAGGGCATTTCTATACACCATGTAGAATCAAATTCAATGGCAGGAGCGAACAAAGGAGTATGCATAGGAAAAGAAAATTGTTGGACTTCAAATGTGGTATTCTCATAGGAAACCTTCTACTTTCAAAGCACAATTTCGAAGTCATAAGATTAAAGAAACTGCGAGGAGTAAATATAACAATAACCTTCAGCTATGCTTTGAGCATTTCCAAGACCAAGGCCCAAAATTGATAGGAAGAGCTTGGCATGCTTGTGAAGAGAGGCATACTCCTCTCCCCATGCATCTTAAGAGAAGAGAGGTGATTTCAC
Source organism: Sequoia sempervirens (assembly GCA_007258455.2). Lineage (NCBI taxonomy): Eukaryota > Viridiplantae > Streptophyta > Pinopsida > Cupressales > Cupressaceae > Sequoia > Sequoia sempervirens. Next base: position 154,858 of record VDFB02283943.1, on the reverse strand, counting down.
CCACTAACATTAAGTGGTCCTATAGAAGAGAAGAAACCCTGGTTGATATTCTAAGGCAACTTAAAACTGACTAGATTGGCATGCGATAAAAACCTCCATTAGTTCTTTCACCACCCCCTGCAGTGCATATTACCACAGATTAGAACTCTGAAAATTTTGAGAGATGGACAACAAGGATTATGCTCAATGAGGGTTTCTTGAGAAATCCTGAGGATCTGGACAAAGAAGCAGATGATTTTTATGACCTCAGTGCTAAGTATGAAGAGTTGAGCAAAAATAGGGGAAATTGAAGACAATGGATATAGCAAAGAGCAGGACTTGCTCAAGCTTAGGAAGGGGAGAAGTGATGAGGTAAAAATAACCTCATAAATTTAATAAGTCAAATACCCTTCCTTATTCCTCCCAGTCACTTTTACCTTGCCAATTAATTATCTTTAGGATTAGTAATTGCTTACTTTTTGTGAAAAAATGTATGATCTTTATTTCCTGAAATTGATTGAAATAAGCTGACTAGCACTAACATAAGGGTACAGTTTTTAGTATTTTATAGATTATTATACTCAATCAGTCATTATGCTTAGCCAAGTGGATTTAAAGCAGACTTCAATACAGTTGAAGACAAGCACCAGAAGTATAGGCGTCAGAATTTTAGGAAGTGCATGATAGATCAAGTTTTTAAAGCTTTTTGTTATTTTCTATTCAAAGACTTAATGGCTCACTTCGAGCCTCTTTAATGCTTTATGCTATGGACCTAAGTCCATTTGTTAGTTGAATTCTATTGAAGATTTTTTAAGTGGTGATCTTCACCATCTGAATTCTAGGATTTTGTTACCAGTTTTTGTATAAATATGTAACCGTTAGAAGCAATGATACTGGATATCGCTATGCTATCATAATGTGTTCTTAAGCTATGTTTTTCTGAGCTATAATTTTTGTGATATATGAGGGATTCACTGCACATGAGTCTCTTTATTCTCAAGAGATCACTAGGGAATGAATTTCCCTTATACACCTTAACATAGGCAAGTCAATGAAAATGTAGAAAAAGTATACCTCAAGCTGTGTTCCAGAGAAAGTTATTTTAGATCTTTAGAGAGTGAAACCCTAAAATTTATGCCTTAGATGAGCGAGCTCTTGGCCAAAAGACAACAACACAATTTTAGGATGCTAGCGTGGTGTGCTATCATCTAAAAGGTGCGTTGGCGTCCTAAGCAACAGAGGGCTCAGGAGCTCAAGCAAACAAAACTAGGTTCCACTTCTAAGCTCAGGTTTGGAATGTACTAAGTGAAATAAATGAACATAAAGCCAAAAGATCATAATAAATACAAGGGGACTTGGAGAGATCTTACCTTTCATGGGACGTTCAACTCTTCACTCCAAGCTCCACTTTGCACCTACACACAAAAGAAGGGGAAAAGGTAGGGGCTGTATAGGGGCCTACCTCAGTCAGACCCCCATTTTGGTGTTCCCACCTCCATGGACAACCAAGTTTGAAAGGAGTGTAAATGAAGTAAATAAAGCGTGTGGTGAAAGAAAAACCTGCTTAGGAGTAGAACCCACACCACGAGATAGTAAATGAAGAATTAAGGAAGGAAAGTGAAAGAGAGAGAGAGCGTTACCCATGGGTCTAGACCCTCTCTAGAGCACACAAACACATCGTTGAGTGCTTGCTTGAGAGATGTTGTTGGAGGGACCTCAATCTGACATGGCTTTGCTTGTGAGAGTGCTGCTATCAAAGATGAAGAGAACTCAAAAGACTAGAGCAAGTAGTAAGAGAGCTTGAATGAATGACTTTCAAACCCAAATGAGAGCAAGAAAGGGGTTTTTTATGTATGCAAGGGTGACAAAGAGTTGTTACATCTGAAACCCAACTACTAGGACACATGTCAAAAGAGTTAGGATTCTAGATTCCCTGTTTCAAACTTAGAAAACTGTCAGGATGCTAGCGCACCACACAAACGTCCGTGCGTTGCACAGGTGTTCAAAGCCTAGATTTTTGAGAAACATGTCATTAGGCTTTTGTTGCTTTCTGCAAGTCCGCATGGAGTCAGAATCACAAAATTCTGACTCACTAAAGTAAAGAAGAAAAATTTCACCTAAATTTTGAATTTCACAGAATTGCGTGCTAGGAAAAAGGGACCACAGAGTCCACCTTAAAACTAACCAGTACTGAAGGTTCCCCCAACATTTAAGCTCAAAAAACAATGACAAAATGGTTGTGGAAATTCGTTCATGACTGCAACCTATAAAACCCAAATTTTGGGTCAGCCTCAAAAAAATCGAAGGAAGTTATAACAAAGAGAAGAATGATCAAGAAAAGGTCGTCAATTCAGAGGAAAAATATGATCAAGAGGTGACTATATGCCCCCTCTTGACTTTGCCCCTAGTTTGGTGGGGTAAATTCAGGAGAAACTAGGGAGCCACAAAATCTAGGAAAAATGGGCACCGGGGGGCCTATATATACCTAGGTGGGCCCCTAGAAGGGTCATTTTCACTATTGACTGCGAGCAAATTGTTGAATTTTGTGAGAGAAAAGTTAGCAAAATGCCTAGTAGTAGGGAGTACGAGGTGCCGAGGTTGGAGTAGCTGTGCGGGGACATCACCAAGGGTCACGAGGTGGACCAGGTAGGCCTCTAAGCCTTGTTTTTTGTGAAATTTTGCTTATTTTTACCACTTTTCTGGTCAGTGAGGTGCTCAGAGATCTTTTTTTGTGCCCACATCCAAAAAATGCGCTGTCGTCCACAATATGCACTAAGGTCCTAAGTCTGCGCTATCATCTCGGGTACACACTTGCATCCTCGAGGTGGCTATGGCGATTAGGGACACATGCACGATGCGTGGACGTCTGCATGATGTGCTTAGGTATTAAGTAATTTTTTATTTTCATAATGAGATTTGATATTCTAACTTAATTTTTTTCCACTTTTTGTAGTACTTGGAGATTCGGGAGCATTCGAGAGGGCGAGCATACCAGCTCGTTCGCGAGCAGAGGGACCATCTGACATATGATTAGGTCATGCACCTCGAGCAGGTTGGTCTCTAGCATGTGTTCACCATGCTAGAGATGAGACACCATGAGAGGATTCTTACAACCCTGATGGAGTAGTGAGATGCCACTACATCATCTTTCCAGCTGCCTTGCGGGAAGATGACCATCACGCTCAAGGACGTCTATTGGATCCTTGGACTACCCATCCACGGACGACAGGTGGCCCTAGACGATACCTAATCGGCGCTGGAGTGGAGAGAGGGCGTCCTCTACTTCTCAGGGAGGATAGATGACCGTAACAACACGAGCCACATATATATGCACTGGTATGACTAGGCGATGACCACTGCACTGTTGCTATGCCAAGTTATGGTCGTGACCGTGGCATTCTGAATCACAATAGATGGGCGAGGATCACACCTACATGGGTGCCTCACCCATAATATTAGAGAGATGGTTGAGTATCATAGTTTTTTCTTGGGGGCACAACATGTTGGCGCACCTTTACCAAGAGTTAGGCTAGTACTTTCACTATGAGTACCGTAGCCTTACTGCATGCACACTTTTGCAGGTGTGGGCCTTCACCCACATCATATGCACCTGACCAGTCAATTTTCCCTAGTGACGACCGTATCACATTCCCATGGCCCACTAGTATGATATGATAGGCCAATGGAGATTCAATGATCTATAGTTTTGGAGGCTATAGTTCAACACTGTTGCGGCATATGAGGTTCTGTGGAGACCCTACCAATTTTTTCAATGGGTGGACAGCGACAGGTATCTAAGGAACCTATAGGGGAACCATTTTTTGATAGGTTGGCACAATTATATCATAGTTCCTTATTACTGGAGTTGGGTCATGCAACAACATGGCCATCCTTAGATGATTCCACCGGATGTGCTCGACTATACTAGGGCCTATAGGAGTGAATTGAGGGTCAGGGATTTCCCTTGCTCCACCATTACTGAAGTAGTCCCATCTAATGATGATGAACCTAATTAGGATCTACCACCCATAGTGGTGGAAGATAATGTTGGGGTAGCTGTTGATTTTTCATGGTGGTGGGAGAGGCACTATCCTGCTCCTGTGTTCGGTGAGGGTGCCTCGAGAGGGCACCCTGGTCCATAGGAGGATTTTCTTTCACAGCCTCTACAGAGAAAACGAAGAGGGCGCCAACAGGCTGGAGGGGAGGAGGAGAGGGAACAAGAGGAGGAGGTGGTACCTTCGAGACCGAGGCGACAAAGGAGATCGGACCCCCAATGGCTACCCCTGTCTCTTTGACACCACTAGCTCCTATTGTTCCAGCGGTAGCGACTTTAGCGTCATCAAGAGAAGCCACCGATGCCGATGGAGCAAGCCCCAACACTGACCCTCACCCTGATCCCACATGGCAGCCAAGGGATCTAGGTATACATAGTACATTGTTTATGTTTTTGTGCTTTTGATTTTTCTGTTTACGATATATATACATGCCACGTGATACTAATTTCTCTTTCTTTCTCTGTGGTTGTAGAGGATGCACAGGGATGGACTGGGTTGATGGCTCAGTGTATTTTAGAGGTAGCCCCTGATGTGCTGATCTAGGGGATGGTTATTGAGGCTTTTTGACTAGTATTTATGGGATGACATGCCCCAAATTGTGAGCTAGTAGGACGCCTAAGGACCACCTATGAGGAGTGGGGCGTAGAGATCATGTAACTAACTACAGAGTTGATGATAGTTCGGGGACAACGTGACTAGATATTGAGGGAGTTGTGGATGACACTCGATGAGCGAGACATGACAATGAGGAGGGCCAACATCACTGAGTAGGTGCATGACGCCCTCCAGAGCTGTCTTGACGACCTTGATAGGTAGTCGGCAGCTGTGACCCTGATAGAGGTTTAGTGTCTGCGGGATGAGTTGAGGTGGGCAGAGATGACTATAACCTCCTTACAAGGAGAGATCAGGGGGATGCGAGTAGCTCTATCCATATCACACTTGCACCAATCCAACTCCATGAGCACCGTGCAACCTCTCCTGAGAGTAATAGAGCAACAAGTAGAGCCGGAGGGCTCCGAGAGCCCTATGCCACAATGATAGGGACTCATCATTTTGTACATCATTTTTGTAGCGAGATCTATACACATACATATATACTTGTAGATTTTTTTATAGACATATATTCAACAACCACTCATTTTTTTTATAGTAGTGTCCCAATACATCTACATGACATTTGATATATATATATGGACATATCGGTTCTAATATCATGGATTTATTTATGTGTATGCTTTTTATTTTCATGTATGTTTATGCTATGGATGTTATATTTTTATATGGATGTATGCTTACATTAGATGCTAACATGGTTTAATAAACACACATGGCTGTATGTGAATTAAATACAATGATGATTTAATTGACTTAAAGGATGTAACGAGATGCATGGACACATAGTGAAGCGAAACACATGTATGTATGTCACACACACACACATGTAGCCATATCATAACGCAATTTTTTTTCATAATGTGTTAATGAATAATGTCAATATATGTAGTGTTACTACCCTTTCATAGAGAGAACACCACACGAATGACACATAGAAAACTATGCGTAGTATCGACGAAGATGCATCACATTAACGAGCTCTTTTAGAGGCATCCCATCCATAGATGATAATCCATAGGCACTTGAACCATACACAAAGATCACAATGTAAGGGCCTAACCAGTTAGGACTAAATTTCCCTCTTTGATCAGGTGGCACATTTACATTTAGTTGGTTTTCGTAGAGAACCAGGTCTCCTAATTTAAAGGTCCTAGGAAGTACACTTTGATTATATTATCTTGATAACGACTGTTGGTAAGCTTTAAGATGGTCGAGGGCCTATAAACGACACTTGTTGAGCATCTCCAGTTAATGCAAGCGGTCAACTCGATAGGTTTCATCATCAATTAACCCTTTAAGGGAAACTCGTAAGGAAAAAATTTCCAACACCAAAGGCATGATAACTTTGACACCATACATGAGGTTGTAAGGCGTTGTTCCTGTTGTTGTATAGACACTCGTGCAATAGGCCCACAAAGGATACGTTAATTGAATATGCCAATCCTTACTGTACTTATTAACTGTTTTATGAAGAATGAGTTCAAGAGTTTTGTTAGACGCTTTTTCTTAACCATTGGACTGTGGATAATACGGTGTAGAAAATCTATGTTGGACATGAAATTTCTCCAAGAACTGCTTTACTTCCTTGTTCTTGAATGATGTACCATTGTCAGAAACAAGTGTAGCACACAATCCAAAATGAGAAATAATCTTGTTCATGAGAAAACTACAGATGGATTCAACATTTGTCGATCAGAGTGGGATAGCTTCGACCCATTTCATGAAGTAATCCACAGCAGTAATAATAAAGGTATGTCCCTTGGAAGGAGGTGATATTTTTCCTATGATATCCAACCCCCATTTTGCGAACGGCGAATGAGAGGTTTGATTTTGTAACTCTTGAGCAGGTGCATGAATAAGATGACTGTGCTTTTGACATTGAAGGAAATTCTTGACAAAATCAAAGGAATCTTGTTTCATTGTTTTCCAATAGTACCCCATGTGTATCAATCTTCTCACCAGGGATCTACCACCAAAATGTCCACCCCCAGAGCCTGAATGGGCTTCCTTAATGTTGTGCAGTTTTTGCACACACGCCCCAGTTGGAGTAGGGACCCTCTTTTGGATGTCTTTTGACCTTTGGTTTTATTGGACTTATCTTTTGAGGTCTTGACATGTTGGTCTTGTTGGCTTTGATCTTGCCCTAGGGCTTGAATTGGTTAAAATTAAGTTTTAAAAAAATCTGGGTTTTCAACTCCGAGATTTTTCGGCTCCCGGATTTTTCCGGGCTCTAGTTTCTTGTCTGTCCGTCGGCGCATTTTTAAACCGGGTTTCTGCTTGACTCCGAGATTTTCCGGTTCTGGCAGATTTTCCCAGTCTGCACCAAAATCCCGAACTTCGTTATATTCCCGGTTCTGCTTTTCCGCGAAATCTGTGTTCATCCGGATTTCCGCGTATCTTGAGATTTTCCGAAATTCCATTTTGGGCTCGGGTTTCCGGATTTATCAGAAGTGTCTTGTCACTCATTAATGACCAAGGTACCTTTGCTCAGACGCACAAATGGAGGGACATAAAACCTTTTGGGCATCATTTTTTCAACTTTATCATTCATTTGTTTGTTGCTTTGGCGATTGAGAGCTTTCATTCGAGCTTTGAGCATTGATCCTGTGTTGCTTGCGCGTGAATTATTTGGTGTTGATTAAGGTTTTTATTGCTTGAGCGTGCTTGCGTTGTGGTTGCTTCTTCGACCTTGAGTTTCGATTGAATTGATCCATGGTATGTTATCGATGGCCCCTCTTGTTGGTTTACGCAATGATTGAGTTTTTTCATATTGATTGGTGGTCATTTCGTGTCGGCCCATGTTAGCTACTATTTCCTTCCTACCGAGTTAGGGTTTGACCTATTTTGTCGTAGAATCATCATCACCCGCGCCCTATGAGCACTATTTACCCATTAGACGACGGGTGCACACGTTTGGAAGGGCTTCTGGGTTAGATTGTTTGCCCCCTTAGTGCGAAATCCGCCATATTGTGCAAGGTTAGGATTTTTCGGTGTTTGGCCCAGAACGGCAAATTCGTTATGATTGATCGATCTTGCCTTTGTATTACACTGACCACAGCCCTGTGAGGATTCAGAGTATCTTGGATTGATCTTTGCAGTTGGTATTCTAGACCCCGAGCTTCCATTGTTTTCCATGGCAGAAATCTGGTCATCAAATTAGGGCGTCACAGTTTTGCCGTGGAATCTAAACATTTTGAGGTCTTTTGAAGTCTAAATTCATTTACATTTTGAATCTTGTTGGTTAGCATCAATTTCGGGACTATTCGAATCCAAATAGAAAGATTGCATGATCGTTTGGTCGTTGGTTTGTGTATCGTCGTTTATCGGGTTTTCGAGGTTCTCGTGGAATTCCTTCGCACTCGGATTTTCCCAGTTTTGGCTGATTCTGTGGGGCATAATGATTTCCTGAATTCCTCGAACTGTTCGCGAAAATCTGCCCCATCCGTACTTTTCTGGTTTTCCTGTTTGATCGCACTTCTTCCGATTTTCTAAGGATAGGATTAACGGAGTAAAAGTTAAATGCTAATTTCTTGTTGCCAATGAATGAATTTCATGATTATCTTATGATCTTTTGTCCGTACTAACGATTTGATGTCTTGGTAATAGGAATCCGTCTGGGTCGAATTTCTCCGAAATTCCACCCCGACGAGATTTTCCTGGTTTACGGTGTTTTCCCAGATTGTTTGATTTTTTTGGATTTTCGGAGATCGATAGTTTGTGATGGGTTTTAATTGCTTCATATGATTTTATGCTAACCTATGGACTGGAATATGCAGGATAATTAGATACTAATGATGTGTTTGTGTATGTAGGCCGAATCAAGCAAGGCTACAGCAGGGAAGTCCAAGGGTGACACGGAGGGGTCTTCCATCTCCAAGGCAGAAAGAATAAGATTGGATACCAAAAGTCAGTTACCAGAGAGCAAGATATCTTCCATATGGTCTGAGGTGTCTGACACCAATGTTGGGGCTTGGAGGTATGAAGAGTTTAAGCAGAGGACAACTGAAAAGAATCTGTCAGTGCTAAGGAATGGCATGATGAAGTCCGGGTTTGTACATGTGGCAGGGTGTCCTCCAGCGATCCAGTGCTATGAGCTGATACTCGAGTGTGCCCAGCAATATGACTTCGACTCACAAAGAGTTGTCAGTACTGAGGGAAGAGTCTTAGCCAATTTCAGTCTTGTCTCCATTGCCCAGGCTTTTGACATGCCTAATCTGCCCTCAGTGTGTGCTCTAAACATGGACTTGGCCAGGACATACTATGAGAATGAGCCCGTCAAATCTCAACAAATGATTAATGCTTGGTTGGAGAAACCAAAGTCACATCACTCTAAACTACCCAAGCAGCTACATAGAGTCAAATTCAGATCAGATATCTATGATGCAATAACATTTCTGAGCAGAGTAGCAGGATTGAAGACTGGTGGGGTGTTGGAGAGTTGGATGGTCCATGTGTTCACCAAAATTGAACAGAGCACCAACTATCATTGGGCAGGGCTCATTAGCTCTAAGATTGACAAACAGCTAAGGAATGTCCTGGAGACTAAGAGATTCACCATGTCCTCCTATGTCATGTATGTGCTTGCCAGATTCTACCCATACAGGGGTTTGAATCCACGAGGGACATTCGGGCAGGACATTGTTTATGAAGTTTACCCGGAGTTGCATCTAGGACACAAAGACTACCGAAGAGCCAATGATGCATTCACAATGCATATCACCAGGATGCTCCAGAATGTCGAGTATATGAGATTGTCAGATGGAGCCAAAGGGCTGATAAAGAATTATGGGGCCTGGTTTATTCAGTTTCCCACCTTCACCTACATTAGGATTGATGGATGTCTGGTTGCCCCATACAGGTTGCCCAGATACCCCACAGATCACATTGTGCTATTGGAGATTGTCAGACAGATCTGTGAGTTTGATGCTATTGTCAAGAAGGAGAAGCATAAAATAGGTTTTGGTGGGGATTTCCCTCTCGGAATTGGCGTAACAAAAGTGTGCCCTTCCATCCAATCAGCACACACTACAGGGGATGAATTGGCAGCATATGGTTTCTCCTTCCATTCCAAAAGGATGAACTTTGATATCACAGGAGAGGCACAAAAGAAGGCCACTAGGGAGTACCGGCATAAAGATGACCTGGAGGACTATTGGGCTAACATTAAGGATGACCTTGAGGCAAGAAAGAAGAGGTATTCCAGGCTCCTTGTGGAGGCAATCAGACAATACAATGTCAAGTTGATCCCGAACCAACTGGAGGATGATGGGAACCTCGTGCAGGATCATGCCTATGAGGCTGTGAAGGACAGGTCCATCGAGGAAATCAGTTGGAACGAGGATGAGGTTACAGAGTTGGAGGACCTAATGGCCCCGGTCATGAAATTTACTTCTTCTTGGTTGAAACATAAGGTCTGGGAACTGGAGAGTGAGAAGGTGACTTGTACCTTCAATTTGATGGGAGACCTCAACCCTATGTCGACTTCAGAGGAATCCGGGGAAGATGACCCCAAAGGGAAAACTGCAAAGAGCTCTCCTTTCAAGATAAAAATCAGAGGCCCCAAGGAAAGTGAGTCGGAGCCCAAAAGGAAGCCCAAAGGAAAGAAGAGAAGTCAAACTTTGAAGATTGGAAAATCCTCTGATGAGGAAGAATTGGAAAAAGGAGAAGAAGAACGTGCTCCTCCACCGCCAAAAAAGACCAGAACCACCAGGGTCTCGAAGAAGAAGGTTCAGGATGCCTCAAAGGATGAGCCTTCTATTGTTGATGTAGAGAGTTCGGGAGGAGAGAAGACCAAGGTTTATATGAGGAGGTCAAGGACTCCTTCTCCTAAGGAGCCAATGCAAAAGAAGGACCTCTCTCCTAAAATGCCAAGTGCAGAGCCATCCAAGGCTGCTTCTCCTTCACCAGGCATACCAGAGCAGGAAATCCCTGAGGAGCATGAAACTAGCAGAGAAGCAGAGCCCTTTAGGGAAGGGACACTTTTTGGTGCAGTAGCAGAGCTTGAAGTTGAAGAGGAGGAAAGGCATACTTCTCCACTGGTACAATATAAGGATTCTCCGAAAAGTGACAGAGGCCACGGATCGCCCGAGCAGAAAGAAGACATCCCTGCTAAAACCCCATCACCGGTGCAAGAGGTGGATCTTGAGGAAGATGATCAAGGTGAGCAGCTCCCTGAAAAGGAGGAAGATAAAACAACTGAAGAGGAAGAAGAGAAAATGATAGAACAGCAGGAAGAAGCAAGAACAGAAGAAATTCGGGTAGAACCTGTAGCCCCGGACTGGCTTGAGAAAGAGATAGCAAGGAAGAAACAGGTAGTAATTGAGGACACTCCCTTGGATTGGGATGAAATGCTATCCAAAATTGGTAAAGGGAAGAAAAAGAAGGCAACTAAGGTAGTTTCCAAGGTGGAGAGAGATGAAGCGAATAACAGGGTCATCCATATTGCCACCCCTACTGCAGACAAGACTAGGGAAGAGGTCATTGGTCAGGACTACAATGTGCAGACTATCAACCTTGGACCGGCCTCCATGGAGCAGGACATAGAGGAATATGAAGGGTCTAGTGCTATGATTATTGGCAGGTTGAGGAAAGAGACCCAAACCAAGCATGAGCTGAGGAAGGAGAATGAAAGGCTTAAGAAATGCTTGGAAGAGGTGATGAAGCCTCTGCAGTCCCTCCATCCTTCTTCCTCTGTCACTCCTGGCTTTCTACCCAAGGAAACCATCTCCGGGATTGAGAAAATGAAAACCTCTGCCCAAACTGCAGTAGATTGGTTGAAGGATGTGCAGATAAAGGGAGATAGTGCAATTAAGGAAATCCTGTCCGTTGGGAAAGATGCGGTCCGAGCCAAGGAATTATTGGAGCATGTGTTGTCCCAAGACAAGGAAGACATTGACCTCTTGCTGCAGAAATCTAAGGTTATCATGGGGCATGGTAAAGAACAACTGGCTGCAGATGGGATTCTTTCTTCTTCTAGGTTAGATGAACCCTGGGAATGGTTTGAGGCTCTACAAATTCGGCACAAGACCATGAAGAAGATTCAGAAACGGAAGAAACAAATAGATGGTGATCTTACTACAGTGTATAATGAATGCATTGCATTATTTGAGGTCATGACTGGTAGGAGGAAAATTGCTCCCAAATACCTAAGTCTGGAGCAACTCAGGGAATGGTGGCATGAGGTTTATACTCCAGATTCTGAGAATATCATAACTGCCCACTAGTTGGATGATGCAGCTACATACCTAGCAGTAATGGATAAGTATCAAGCGCATAAGGATGACTGGGATAAGACTGTTAAACAGTCAAAAGAGGAAATTGATTCCATTCAATGTCGACTTAGGATCTTGCCTTTGCCACTTGTCACCGAATTGGATCGGTTATTTTTGGAACAAGGATAAAGGAGGCATTTAATGCCATTTTGAGATTTGTGCTTCCCTATTATCATAGGGCATGCATTGGACCGGACTACATTGGGGACTGTTTCAAGGCCGACCTTGATGATAGATGGCATTTAATGTGTGTCTTATTTTGTTTTTTCTAGGCCGACTTGTTTTGGCAATTATATTTATCTTGTGAAAATGTTTGGTTGGGCCGACATATCTTGAGATTTGCTATTAAAGGGCATTCTTGCCTTATTGTAAAAGGTTAGCTAGAAAATAATAGAGACAAGTAAGAGCAAAAAGGAGCTAGAGTATTTTGTAGTAGGAGTAGTATTCAATTTCTTGAAGCAAATATTGTAATCAGAACGGTGGAATTGTTGCAGCCTTTTGATGACTTAATGCAATTGAAGATATTGTGGTTTTCCTAGTGCAATCTCTTGTGTTATTTCATCTTGCATGGTTCTTGTTGTTCTATCTTTCAAATTACTTAAAGATTTAGGGTTTAGTATTCAAAAACAAATCAGTTTTAGTTTGGTGAATGATGTTTATGATTTCATATTTGGAATGTTTGTAGCAATCTTTGGTCTATACTCCCGGTAACTATCTGATTGTAGTAGGCTGGTGAAGTCAACCTGGACCATACATTTAAATGTGCTTAAGTTCGATTGTGGATGAATGTCTATGATTTGAAAATCTGTATACCTTAGATGATTGCACCGTTCTTGTAAGATTGCATTGTGGGTTAAGCAAGAATTGGTTATTTAAGGTTGGTCCATTCCAGATATCTGTCATTTGCATCACTCATTCTAGGAATAGTTTAGATTTCATCATATTCTTGTACCCCTTATCTTTTGCTATTTCTTCATCACTTGGTTAGATTTAGGATTAGAGATCATTATATTGTGAAATCTGATGAATTGAGAGATACAGTTTGCTTGTAGTAAGGTCCCCTTGTGATTACCATCATTTTGACATATTATCTAAATTGTTTATGCATTGTCATGACCTGACGCCCGAGAGACCTTGGGGTGATTTTTAGTAATTTATTGTTGAGGATTACCTTTCAAGAGAGATAGAATATTGCATTATGTCGAGTTGTTCTTTGTGCAGAAACACCATCAACTCTTAAGAGAAGAGTGAGTCTATTTTAGTGAGACACCTGAGAAGCAAGTCGTTATAGGATTTTCAATAAAGAACATCAAATAAGATGACATAACATGTTGAAAGCTTTCGTATACGAGTGCGATCATTTTTTGTTGCATCATCAATAAAGTTACCAGTCTTTAAGTAACTATAGATGTAGACACATAAAAATGACTTAGGCCTGCAAGCTCTATTTTTGCCACATTTTTCTCCTAGCATAATTAAAACATTTAATTATGTCCTATGGTCCACTTTCAAATATTGATTAAATAATGCATAATTATTTAATTAATTCATGTCTTTTATTCCTCTTGATTATTTAAATAAATAAATTTTATTTATTTAATTATCTTGGTCCATTAATTCTTCCTGATTATTTAAATAAATAAATTTTATTTATTTATTTAAATACGTCATTAATTCCTAAATGTCTTCTCATAATTAAATAAATTCTTTAATTTATTTAATTATTTTAATTATTGTCCACCTTGGCATTTTCCCAATTCTAAATAAAATTATTTATTCAAAATGGTTCCACTTTCTAATTTTCCCTCTTTAGTAAATAATCCAAATTAATTATTTACCGTCACATGATCCCACCTTTTGAATTAAATTAAATCTTTAAATCAAAATAGCAATTTTCCTCCGTAGATAAAGTAATTTCTAATATTATTTGATTTTCCAACTCTCTCTTTTTTTGTGCCATCCTTATCTCCTTGTCACATACAATCTTGTCCCTTGATTTGATTTTCTAAAATCAAATCTTGTCCACTCATTTCAAATTTACCCTAATGTTGCCCTAACTCTAATTGTGGGTTGTCACATTGAATCTTGTCCATTGATCTTAGGGAAATTTTCAAATTTTAATCTTGGCCATTCATCCAAAATTGCATTTTCTATAAAATGGCGATTTTGGTCTCATTTTTACATCTCTTATGCTCTTGACTTCATCTACATCTCATGCAATCTTGTCTTAAGCATACTTTATCTCTTGGCATTTTGGCATTTTAGGCATACTTTAGTCTTGCTTACTAGTTGCATAGTTGCATAGTGTAGCATTTGTGATCAAATCCTTCAACATTTGCTTAGGTCTTGGCATAGTCATATGTTGCTCACACAAAATCTAAGGGAAAACTACATATTGTAGCAAATAGAGAAGGTGCAATGGAGGTCAATCATGGAGGTTGAAGACACTAGGTAATATCGTTCTTTGTTTTCATGTTATTTCCTCCTTTGTACTTCATTGTTTACTTTGGGTTTTTATTTATTTATGCACTAATATGCTAACCTAAATATTTCCCCTAGTTAAATTGGTGAACCGCAATTGACCTGGTGAGCCGCAATCAACCTGATAAGCAAGTCAAACTCGGTGTATCACAATTGACCTGATAAGCCGCAATTGCTACCTGAAACAATGCATTTGCCTTCCACCCAGAAAAACAACATAGTTTAGGTTGCATACCTTAGGCTTAGGTCATACCTTTGCATTGTCATTCTCTAGACTTCACTATCATGTCTTCCATTCACCTTGATATGCTTGCTAGTCAAATTGAATACCAGTTACTCTGTAAAGGTGAATAACAACAAGCCGTAGACTTCAAAAGATAATTCCTCAAATCCAAGTACCAACCAACCACAATTCATAGTCAATCACCCACATTCCTTCCTACCAACAATCCATAAGTCCTAGTCATTCAACCATCTACCCTCACTATCAAGAGTCCCTTAGTACATTCCATGCCATTAAGTCACAAGAAACGTCCACTTATCCTAACCTTGACAAGGGAAACCGACCATCCACTAACCCCTTCCAAGCCTCCATGTCCTATCCTAGTCCATCATCCACTAGTCCATTCCAAGGCTCTACATCTTATCCTAGTCCTCCACTCCTCAACCCCTTGCAAGTCTCCACGTCGTATCCTAGTCCTTCATCTGCTAATATTTTCCAAGTCATTCCATCCCAACCTACATTTAGTCATGAAAACATATCTAGTCATGGTCTCCAAAATCACATCCCCTTTAATAAACTTGAGGATACATGTCAAAAAGAAAGTCCAAAGCATGACATCATGGCATCACCTTCACATCAAGATCAAAGTAGTCCATCCCATGATCCCATCTTTAAGTCCATCCAAGAAGTCCTAGATAATCATGGCATTCAAAATACACCTATCCTTGATCAAGATTCCATTCCCAATCAGGTCATCCAAGATGAACCCTCCTTTTACCAAGACACTACCATTGATAAAGAAACCCAAAATGATCCACTTCTTGACCTTTATGCCATTCATGACCAAACACTTGAAGAAAACCCTATCTAAGCTTTGAATATTGAAACTTTCCAAAATGAGACAATTTCCTCCATGAGACACATAGATGATCTTCCTCTAAAACAAGAGTCTCTTACTCTAGACATATTTGCAAATGATCTAGCTATAGCTGAATTCACTAGACTCTATGAAACTAACCATAAAGACAATTTTGAAATTGACTTGGAAGTACCAGTAGAATCATCTAAATTTGATGTCACAAAATCAAGCCAAAGATGTCAATCAGAAATATATCCAACATGTCAATAAAGTGACAACATCTTATCAACTAGGGTCATCTATCTTTGCTAGAGTAGGCTTTCTTGCAGACAAGAATATTCCAAATAGTAGTGTCTACATACACAATGGTGGGTTTGCATCTTGCTTCCATAATGAAAAAATACCCCATCACAAACAGAATCTATCAAAGCATGCAATATCAAGGAAAAGGACTAGGCATACATGAAAAAGGAATTCTAGAACCAATACAACTTTAGGAAAATTAGAGATATCAATGTCTTGGCTATTCCTTAGTCAATGAATCAAATGGTGTTAGTGATACCTCCTCGATATTGGGGGAAACTTTATCTAATACAACCATCAAAATATGGCCCAAGAGTGGTCCTTTTCATAAGATTGCTGCGAGCGATCCTTCCATCCACACCATAAACTGACATTCCAACATGAATAAACCTTTTGTTTGGAACCAACAAGAACAAAATCCTTACAAGTCTAAAGTCCAAAATCAAATGTCAAAAGCCATTGAGTACAAAAATCCAAGTGGACAAATGAAGTTAAAATGGATCCCAAAGAAAAATGGATCAAACAAAGAAAATATTCCAAATTCAAAAGTCAATCAAAATGTGGAGCCACAAGAAAAGAGGTCTCCCACATATAATAAATGTCCAACCCCTTCAAAATGGTCCTCATGCAAGGAAAATAAAATTCATGGTTCCAAACACTATTCTAATCAAAATTCCAAACTCCATCATTGACCACCCCAAGTTTGGAAAATAAAAATTCCTACATCCAAAATGCCAAATAGTCCATCCACACCTACCATCATCCATCATAATCCTACATCTCGCCTAAAGTCCAAAAATCCCATGTCACAAATGCATCACATATTGGTAGGAACTCTTTATCATAAGGACTCTCATGGCACTCTATCACGATGTGCGTATTCTGATAAGGCCAACTCTCGTATAGAAAAGGATCACAATGACATCAATCAGTTGTATGTAAGCACTATGATCCTAACAAGGCAACTAATTTAGAAAGGTCATTATTGTCATATCATGGCACCAGTCTCTACATCGACACCGACAACAGTTAAGGAACAATTGACGGGCATCCAAGATGTCCCGTCCATATAAAATACCAAAAAAATTAAAAATAAAAAAAAATAGTAAAGAGAAATAATTTGTCCAATAGTGAAAAAGATTCTTATGGCGCTTTGGATAAGTACCATGATGAAAACCTGGAAAACAGGCATCATATGTAAAATAAATTATCTATGTGGACTTTTACACTTGAGGGCAAGTCGTCTAATTTCCCATGCCTTCATCATGACATTAACATCCGTCCATTTAATCCATATCATTCACGTCCTTTTTCCTGCCTACCTTGATCTTGACAATGACTAGAATACAAATATAAATCATGTTTTGGGAAAACTCTTAACATGTCTATCCTTTGGTCATACACTTGTTACCAAATTTTCACCTATAGCTCAATCAGGTAGAGCTTATAGATTTGAAAAGAAATGAAGTAAAGGCACATTGCTTTTGATTTTAGGGTTTCTTATTACCCTAATGTGCCGACAAGAAAAATATGGTATTTTTTTCCATTATTTTATCAAAAATCAAATGCCAAAGAAATATGAGCCCACGACCTCAAGGAAAGGTATTTTTTTCCTTAAGGAAAATATGATGCCTTATGTTTTTTACAAAGCTTGAAAGAGTCAATGCCACCTCAGCTTGGATAAAATATTTATGCAAAATATATGCTTGTATGTGCTTTAAAAATATTCAATGATTTTTATTTGCATGTGTATCAATTGTAAAGAAATGACTTTAAGGTGTAGTTATAAACCTTAATTAGTCATTTTGTTATTATTTAATGCAAGGGTGACTTAGTCGATGAAAGAAAGATAATTATCTTTCTTGTTGCTTTGAGAGCTTTTAAGAATGCTTTGAGTTGTTTTCCAACATGAGGAGGAGATTTAGGAGTGATTCATCACCTTGTTGAGAGAATATAGGCTTCTTTGACTCCATTTTGAGCATTTTTAGGAATAGTTATGGTTTGATTAAGTCTTGCATGAATTTTTCATCCATCATGAGCTCTTTTCGAGAGAATATAGGTGTTATATTTTAGGCTTTTGAAGGACATTCGACCCAAGAAGTTTCCAAGTCCTATTTTAATGGATCTTGTTGAGAGTTGAAGAATATAGTTACTTATGTGATTTCATTGTAATCAGTTCATATTATGTAACTTTTGGAGACAGTGACTCTTGCAGCCCTTTCACAAAATTTTGCAATTATTTTGTAACTCAGTTTTGGAGTTGAAATTCAGTAAAGAACTTGGATATTATTGACTTGAAAGCTTTGCCTACTTATTCTTTTCATTTCTGTGTTTAGTCAGCTGATTGATCAAGTTACTAGTGAGGTAATATTTATTTCCTTGTAGCTTTGTCTCAAGTTTTAGAACCTTTGTGCAAAAAGTATGTTTATGCAGGTTACAAATTGTGTCAAAAGGTGTAATTGACTTGTAGATGTGAAATTGATTTTCCTCCTAGGAGTCTGAGCACTAGGAGCTATTTGTGAAGAAATTTTTCAAGAATATACAAAAATGAGTTGTGCAAGTTTATCTTTAGTCATTGCAAGGAAGTGTATGAAATCTGGTTTCAAATCCAAGTAACGTTTAGGTGCATCACCATAGGGTTTAATTTTCATTTTCATGCATTCCTTCTCCTTTTCCCTCTGCAAAAGTCAGTAGTTTTAGGTGATACCATAGGAAGCCGACCTTCTCCGGAGGTTGACCTCTGCTTATAAGTAACCCACAACTTTAGAGGTCTTCCCATGTTTTCTCTGAATTGTTGAACATCAGGTTCAACAGGGTGCATTTTTAGAAGATAACAATTTTGGCACGCTTGATGGGACTGTCGAATCAAACAATTTAAAAAGAACACATAATGTATCTGATTTTGATATGCAATCAACAACTTTTAAACCTTAAAGAGGTTGAAATTCACATATCTGGCGACTCCAGGTTCAAGTTTACTGGTTTCAATAGTACTAGTTCTGGTATGTTTCAAAATTTTTGAAGAAAATTTGTTTTCTGGCTTTCTAACTTCATGAATAAAAAAGCATGTCTTCATTTCATGGAAGCATGGATTTTCATCCTCCATATCATGAAAATCTTGCATATGTGCCCTCTTATCAACCATACCAAGCATAATTTACTGCTGGTTTTACTCCTAATGACCCACCAACAATAGAAAACCAACATGCTCAGTATTCTCCTCACCCACCCACCCCTGTTCAAGTTCTGCAACATCATGCTTATGCTCTTCAACAACCCCAGGAGGGTTATTTTATCTCCAACCAACAAAGTTACCTTTCATATGAGTCTCAAAATTCTAATACTATGAGTTTGGAAAATATGTTTTTTATATTTCCAAAAGTAGTTTGAAGGGATTGAAAGACAACAGGAGGTCGACAGGCAGTAGCAAGAGCTTGCTTATCAAGCTTATATTCATCAGCAAGAGGTGAAGGCACAAAGAAGGTCCTATTCAGTACAAGAGAATGTAGTATTTGAACAAAATTAGTTCAAGTCTCCTGAAGAACAATTTTCTCAAGTGCACCAATCAACTGCTACATTTCCAAATCCTTTCTTTAAGGAAGGACATCACTTTCTGAGGTTCAATGTTCCAAGTTTTGAATAGAATGAATTTTTTGTTGAAAAGAAAGCAAAAGAAGAGCAACCCATTGATCCAGACAACTTACTCCTTTGGGAAAATATTAAAGAGGAAAGTCCTTTACATCTAGCTATAAGGTGTTATCAATTGCAATAGAAAAGGATTGAACAACAAGAGGACATTAGTCAGTGTGGTGAGTTGTTGACCAATGTTCATCAGCAAGACAATGGAGCATTAGACTTTGAAGAACAACATAAAACTGAATCTGATACCTTTTTCTAGGATATGAACTTTGATGTTTTCGAGCATACTATAAATGAGAAGGCTAATGTTGAGCTCTATGAAGAGTTGTGCACATACATAATTCAACAATTTTGTTCAAAGTTGGATGGCAAAGAATCAGAAGAAGTTGATAGTCATGATGATCTAGAACAACTTGTAAATGTGCTGAAACAATAGGAGGAGCCTCATGAACCTGATTTGCAGGGTCATAACTAGTTGGAGGAGCTTCCATTCTATTGTCCAGAGGAGCTTGTTGCGAACCAGTGATTTGAAATTTTTCCTTCTTTTATTGAGGCTACATCATTACTTGATTTTTTTCCTTCTTTCGTTGAAGAAGAAAACAATGATTTGGAGTTTAATTCTTTGAGAAATAATGAAAATTATAAGCAGCTTCCTTTCTGGTGTATAAAGGAGCCAAAGGCAGATGTATTGATTGAAAGTGTGTTGGAGGAAGCCATCTCATTATTCTCCATTGAAGGAATGAAATTCCTTCAAGAAAGAATGAACATATTGAGGAAGTTACCACTTTTCCACCAAGTCAGTCATAGGGGTTAGACCTTTCGGTAGCAAGGTGTCAAATGGTAGTCAAGGCAAAGAAGAGATAAGCATGGAGAAACAAGATTTTCCCTTACGGGGCACCTCTCGGTGCTTTAGCTAACCTGGAATCAATAAGGAATTACCCACATGAAGATCACAAATTAAAAGATGGCATCAAAGATGCGTGGCGGCAAACGAGGTATATTTCAGCTCACTTATCTATACATGGATAGGCCACACATGATCTCTTTGGGAGGGCGTGATCTCTTTATCTTGCCGGAGGTAGTCTAATAACTTACATTTGAACCTATTTTTGATACATATATTTCTTGGCACTTCATAATAAATCATATTAAAGGAGAGGGGCATGCTTTTGGTTTTCTTATTTAATGGGGTTTGTTTGACTAACTTCCTTGTTTGGATTTGGGAGTGGGATTAGAATGGTTTGCTTCACAAGTTTCGATCCCTTAAATTTTATTCCGATTACAATTCGTCGTTTCCCTTCCTTGGTGCCTATTTTGAATAAGTTCCGGTCGATCTGTTTTGCTCTGATTACAAAAGTTGCAACATGTAGCACAGATTACCGAGTTTGTTTTGGGTTTCCAAATGACCCCCATTTAAATGGACAAGCCCTAGGAAACTGGTTTTCATGCACCGAGGCAGCTTATTTAAGCGGATGTCTTAAAAATGGTGCAATTTTCACCTACCGACTTCCATTAGGTGGGAAAGCATAGATTTAGAAATGAAGTAAGAGCACATTTCTTGGTTTTGAGTTTCTTAGTATTACCTAAGTAACCAACAAGAAAAACCGCTAGCATTTGCCATTATTTTATCAAAAATCAAATGCCAACAAAATATGAGCCCGCGGCCCCAAGGAAAGGTATTTTTTGCCTTATGTTTTTTACAAAACTTGAAAGAGTCAATGCCACCTTAGCTTGGATAAAATATTTATACAAAATATATGCTTGTACGTGCTTTAAAAATATTCAGTGATTTTTATTTGCATGTGTATCAATTGTAAAGCGAACGTGTAGTTATAAACCTTAATTAGTCATTTTGTTATTATTTAATGTAAGGGTGACTTAGTCGATGAAAGAAAGATAATTATCTTTCTTGTTTCTTTGAGAGCTTTTAAGAATGCTTTGAGTTGTTTGCCAAGATGAGGAGGAGATTTAGGAGTGATTCATCACCTTTTTGAGAAAATATAGGCTTCTTTGACTCCATTTTGAGCATTTTTAGGAATAGTTATGGTTTGATTAAGTCTTGCATGACTTTTTCATCCATCATGAGCTCTTTTTGAGAGAATATAGGTGTTATATTTTAGGCTTTTGAAGGACATCCGACCCAAGAAGTTTCCAAGTCCTATTTTAATGGATCTTGTTGAGAGTTGAAGAATATAGTTACTTATGTGATTTCATTGTAATCAGTTCAGATTATGTAACTTTTGGAGACAGTGACTCTTGCAGCCCTTTCACAGAATTTTGTAGTTATTTTGTAACTCAATTTTGGAGTTGAAATTCAGTAAAGAACTTGGATATTATTGACTTGAAAGCTTTTCCTACATATTATTTGCATTTTCGTGTTTAGTTAGCTGATTGATCAAGTTACTAGTGAGGTAATATTTATTTCCTTGTAGCTTTGTCTCAAGTTTTAGAACCTTTGTGTAGAAAGTATGTTTATGGAGGTTAAAAATTGTGTCAAAAGGTGTAATTGACTTGTAGATGTGAAATTGAGTTTCCTCCTAGGAGTCTAAGCAATAGGAGCTATTTGTGAAGCACTTTTACAAGAATATATAGAAATGAGTTGTGCAAGTTTATCTTCAGTCATTGCAAGGAAGTGTATGAAATCTGGTTTCAAATCCAAGTAATGTTTAGGTGCATCACCATAGGGTTTAATTTTCATTTTCATGCATTCCTTCTCCCTTTCCCTCTACAAAAGTTAGTAGTTTTAGGTGACACCATAGGAAGCTAGCCTTCTCTAGAGGTTGACCTTTTCTTATAAGTAATCCACAACTTTAGAGGTCTTCCCATGTTTTCTCTAAATTGTTGAACATCAGGTTCAATAGGGTGCATTTTAAGAAGATAACAACACTATTCACAAAATTTCATGTCATTACTTTCATAACCTTATTATCCTTATGCAACATAGTCCTTGAAGATCATATGGAAATTCCTATAGTCCCATGTCTCCTATCTTTTACCAAAGTCACATATCATCCTTTCATGTTTGTCACCTATCTTGGTCTTCCCTTGTCAAATGGTCTATGGATAATCCATCACGTCATTCCATTTGGCATTCATCAGTTTCCATTCGTAAGGGAATACATCATCCATATCATTAAAACACATACATCACATATTGCATTATTCATACATATATAGTCACACATTAATGCATTGATAATCATAAAAATCACATCCATTAGAACCAGGACATTATGCATCCATATAGAACATCATAATTGTCATATAACTATCATACATAACATTACATCATCATCACATAAAGGCATACAATAACCATCATAACTGCATACATTACATGACATATAAAATGCATCATTTTAATCATCATCATAAAAGTTTATATCATAAACATAATCAACACATAATGCATCATAACACACCATATAATATATAGGCCGCATCAAAACTGCATCATATATAATCTAAAAAATAATGTCACAGGATAGAGTCACGAGATATCCCAAAAATAGAGCTCGTAGGCTCGATGGTCAAAATATAAAGTGTCATAACATAATGTTTATAACATGATGTCAAGATAACAATGTCAAATTCCCCTAAGTTGAACTCTCCTCATCCCCTCGAGGAGAAGACCGAGTTGATTGATGCTCAGTGATGGGAACTGATACTGATGGCATAGTGGACATGACAACATGAATCTGTATGACTACTACGACATGAGTCTGAGAGGCTGACTATGCTCTGATCAGTGCCCTGACCCAAATGACCCATGACTGTGGCTTGATCTATAGCTAGAGGATCTATAACTGGAGGCTGACTGTGCTTTGATCGGTGCCCTGACCCAGATGACCGATGACTATGGCTTGTTCTACAGCTAGAGGAATTCCTGTAAGAGTGATGAGAGCGATGACCTAATGAATGCCCTGAGGATGTAGAGCCACCCACACTCCTCTAGCTGCGACTGCTGTGTGTGCGGCTACTACTCCTTGATCCTATCCTTATCTTGCTCTGTGACTTAGATAATCCAGGCTCTCTTTGATCAATTGGTATTGCTCTCTTATGCAACATGCGATACTAACTTCTGTTGGCACTAACCCTAGCTAGCTCTCTAGCAACATCTCCAACTAGCCCTATAACCATCTATGCAAACTAAGTGCACCAACTCTTTGTCTCTCATTGTCGAATCTCTGCTTGGTCTCTCTCAACCCTAGTAACCTCCAACTCTGCCTATAGGGCTTTGATCTCTACTATGGCCTCATCTAGCTTGCACTGCATATTAGCTAGACATAGATCCATTGTGGCATCTCACGACAATGATGGCATCCTAGATATATCTGGCTCCCCATCTATCATCCTCTCTTAGAGCTACCTCTCTGCCTTGCCCATGTACTCATATCCACCGATGTCTAGCTCCTCATCATCACCCACATCCTTCTCTCCCTCCTACCTAACGTCCACCTCCATCTCTCCCTCCTATCTGACCTCCACCTCTAGCTGTCTCTCCTCCCTCGACATGTCTACCTCCTGTCTACCCTCCACTACTGGCTGCTCCTCCTCTCTCTTCTCCTCCTCAACCACCTTGGGGATCACCTCTAGTGGTACTCTCTTGACATGTTTCCTGACTCTCCTTTCTTGTCTCCCTCCATCCCCTCCTCTCCTCCTCCTCTCGCCACCACCGCCATCCCCTCTGTCTCCTCCTCCATCTCCACCACCTCTCCCCCATCTCCTCTCCCCTCGTCTCCTCAGCCTCTTTCTCTCCCTCTCCCCTTGGCCCCTTGGCCTCCTCGCTGCACCTATGGAATAACTGATCAGTGATCAATTAGTATTGGACCATCCAGATTTTTCAATGGTTGTAGCCTATGTGTCTACCACCATAAGTCATAATCTGCAAACATCCCTAGATCTACTAGACCCCCACTCCAACCCCATGGCTATGCTATCAATCCATCTATCTGCTGCTCAACCAAAAAAACTGATATCATTGGCACCCACATCGGCTCTCGCAATGGCCACTGTCCCAATAGGTACACCCTGCTACTCACCAAACTGACGTAGTACCCACTGGGGTAGGTACATCTCAATGATGAACTGTGACTATATAGTTTTACCAATCAAATATCACAACTATTGATAGAATTCTAGGTGATCTCCCTCTCCGACCCACTATGGACAATCCCTATAAGGCCTCCAGAAAAATGTTGTCATCATATCAATCCGGTGCCTCTAGAAGCTTGTCTCTCCAACTCTCGTCTGTTGTAGGGCACCCGCATACAAAAACATAAGGCATCTCATCCACTAACTGTGGCCTTTGAATCAGTGGACAAAAGATGAGAGTATACTCCCAAGCCCATATCATCCACAGTGTCATCCCACAACTAATGCTATGTACACCCTTCTAGGCTACCTCATGTAACTAGTGATACAACATACCAAGAAAATAGGGCCTCCATGCAAAAACTATCCTGTCCCGTTGCATGCGTACTAGCACATCCCCCCATCCGATTGGGAACCAATGTCCCCAATGATTTGGAATAAGGACTCCAACAATCAAGGTGCATAACATGGCATCCCACCATAGATAGTGTTAAGCCAAGTACTCCCATCGAATCTCATGCCCCTCAATGCCAAGGCTTGTGCCATCATCTGCCTCGTATAGCTCAATCATGGCTTGTACTCCTTGGTGAGATCATACACCACTCGTGCCCCTCTGATCAGAATGTGTAGGATCTGGTACACGTCCTCCAGAGTAATAGTGGCCTCCCCCATCTGCAAGTGGAAGGAGCAAGTCTTTGAATGCCATCTCTCAGCTAGTCAAATCTATCCAAACAATTCAAACTCGGTCAACTTCAGTCAAACTCAGGTAAAATAAGTCAAACTGTCAACTTTTACTTATTCTTCAGATGTGTCCTTTTGAAGGATCACCCTTGTCATTTAATTATGCCTTAGGATGTGTCCTTCCTAGGCATCATCATTTTCATTTGGCATTTTGGAGGATCCTCATGACATTTAAGAATTGATCCTCTCGACATCGACATCATTCAGGATGCGTCCTTGAATTTGGCAACATTGGCATTTCATCACCTAGACATCGACAACTTCGACATTCGTCATTATGGCATCATCAAAGCTGACATTTTGACATCAAAACACCTGACATTCAGATACACTTGGCAAATATTATTATGGCATTTTGTCCTTTGATTTTTCATTATGCTACTAGTTTCTTGAGGATGTCCTGACAATAGGATTTAGAGATTCAACGATGTACCATGACGATTGGCTTGTCTTGTCTTTCTTATGCTTGTGGTTGATTGTGACAAAAATATTGGGGCAATCACACTCTTAGTATGAGTCATGATCACCCTTGTCTGTGACTGCTTGTCTTAAGTGATGGTAGGACCTTGCATACCATCTATCTATGTCATATCATGGTGTTTGTTGGCCATTACAATAATCCACCCAATGATGACTAAGAGCAACAATTGTTAGTTCCATGGTAATATGTTGAAGGATTTGATCTCCGCATAAACATCCATCTCTTCCTATCCTGTCATCTTGCCTCGTCCGTCTCTTGATGATATCCTATGACATACAAAAATATAATTGCGTACATGATCATATAGACATTGCATTAGGGTATTACACATTCACATATTTCCATTTACATAATTAGCATACATATATCATTGGAATTCATCAATTTTCATTCACATAGCATGTAAGTGCATACATGATCCATATCATTAAAACACATACATCACATCATAAGACATCACATATTGCATTATTCATACATATATAGTCATGCATTAACACATCGATAATCATAAACATGACATCCATTAGAACCAAAACATTATGCATCCATATAGAACATCATAATCGTCATATAACTATCATACATAACATTACATCATCATGGAATATAGGCATACAATAACCATCATAACTGCATACATTACATGACATATAAAATGCATCATTATAATAATCATAAAAGCATATATCATAAACATAATCAACACATAATGCATCATCACACAACATATAGCATATAGGCCGCATCAAAACTGCATCATATATAATCTCAAAAATCATGTCACAACATAGAGTCATGATATATCCCAAAAATAGAGCTCGCAGGCTTGACGGTCAAAATATAAAGTGTCATAACATAATGTCTGTAACATGATGTCAAGATAACAATGTCAAATTCCCCTAAGTTGAAATCTCCTCATCCCCTTGAGGAGAAAACCGAGGTGACTGATGCTCGATGACAGGAACTGATACTGATGGCATAGTGGACATGGAAACATGAGTTTGTGAGGCTACTACGACATGAGTCTGATAGGATGATGGATCTGTAACTGGAGGTTGTCTGTGCTCTGATCGGTGCCATGACCCAGATGACCCATGACTGTGGCTAGATCTATGGCTAGAGGAATTCCTATAAGAGTGATGAGAGTGATGACCTAATGAATGCCCTGAGGATGTAGAGCCAGACACACTGCTCTGGCTGCGACTGCTATGTGTGCTGCTACTGCTCCCTAATCCTGTCCCTATCATGCAATGTGACCTAGATAATCTAGGCTCTCTCTAATCAACTAGTACTGCTCTCTCATACATCATGCAATACTGACCTTTGCTAGCACTAACCATGGCTAGCTCTCTAGCAACATCTCCAACTAACCCTATAACCATCTGTGCAAATTGAATGCACCAACTCTCTATCTCTCTTCGTTGGATCTTCACCTAGTCTCTCTCAACCCGAGTAACCTCCAGCTCTACCCATACGCCTTTGATCTCTGATGTGGCCTCATCTAGTCTATGCTGCATATTAGTTAGATGCTGATCCACTATGGCATCTCACAACAATGGTGGCACCCTGGATATATTCGGCTCCCTATCTATCATCCTCTCTCGGAGATGCTTCTCTGCCTCATCCATGTCCTCATATCCACCGACGTCTAGCTCCTCATCATCACCCACATCCTTCTCTCCCTCCTGCCTGACCTCCACCTCCATCTCTCCCTCCTATTTGACCTCTACCTCCGGTTGTCTCTCCTCCCTCAGCATATCTGCCTTCTGTCTACCCTCCACTGCTATTTTCTCCTCTCTCCTCCTCCTTGGCCACCTCAGGGATCACCTCTAGTGCTACTCTCTTGACAAATTGCCTGACTCTCCTTGCCTATCTCCCTCCATCCCTTCCTCTCCTCCTCCCACCACCACCACCACCATCCCTTTCATCTCCTCCTCCTCCTCCATCTCCATCACCTCTCCCCCCATTTCCTTGGCCTTTGTCTCTCCCTCTCCCCTTGCCCCCTCGGCCTCCTCACTACACTCGTGGAATAACTGATTGGCGATCAATTGGTGCTAGACCATCTGAATTTGGCAATAGTTGTGGCCTATGTGTCTACCACCACAAGTCATAATCAGCAGACATCCTTGGATCTACTAGACCCCCACTCCAACCCCATGGCTATGCTATCAATCCATCTATTTACTGCTTGACCAAAAAAACTGATATCGCTGGCCCCCACATCAGCTCTCGCGATGACCGCGCATACTTCGCTATCCCAACAGGTACACCCTACTGCTCACCAAATTGACGTAGTATCCGTTGGGGAAGATAGATATCAATGATCAATTATGACTACACAGTCTACACAATCAGATATTAGAACTCCTGACAGAATGCCAACTGATCTCCCTCTCTGACCCACTGTGGACAATCCCTATAAGGCCTCTAGACAAATGATATCATCATATTAATCTGGTGCTGCCAGAAGCCTGTCTCTCCAACTCTTGTCTGTTGTAGGGCACCCACATATAGGAAAACATAAGGCATCCCATCCGCTAATTGTGGCTTTTGAATCGGTGGACGAAAGACATGAATATGCTCCCAATCCCATATCATCAGTAGTGCCATCCCACAACTAATGCTATGTAAACCCTTGTAGGCTACCTCATGTAACTGGTGATACAACATACCAAGCAAACAAGGCCCCCATGAAAAAACTATCCTGTCCCGTCACATGCTTACCAACACATCCCAACATCCGATTGGGAAGCTATGTCCCTGACGATCTGGAATAAGGACTCTCACAATCAAGGTGCATAACATGGCTTCCCACTGTTGATAATGCTCAGCCAGGTAGTCCCATAGAATCTCGTACCCCTTAATGCCAAGGCCCGTGCCATCATCTGCCTTGTATAACTCAATCATGACTTGCACTCCTCAGTGAGGATCATACACCACTCGTGCCCCTCTAATCAGAATGTGCATGATTCAGCACATGTCCTTTAGAGTAATAGTGGCCTCCCATGTCATCAAGTGGAAGGAGCAAGTCTCCAAATGCCATCTCTCGGCTAATGCTGTCAAAACCCCCCTATCAACCCAGATAATGGGTATATAGGTGACATAATATAACCCCAGCCACATTAATCACCTTTGCTTCTACTCTGTTAGCTGATCCCAAAATGCATACGTCAATGGTCTGAACTCATGCATATAGATAGGTGGTAATTATTTTTGCACATGCAAAAACAAGAGTTAGCACATTATTGAAAATGATTATTACCATCTATCTAATTAAACATAAGTAGAAAGTGAGCCTAAAAGTAAGTCAACTATGGTCAACCCTGGTCAAAGTCAAATGTGTCATGTTGACTTCATTTGCATCGCGCCTCGACATTTGCGTTGTTTCATCCAGCATTTGTGTCGTTTTGACTCACAAATGTGTCATCTTCAATTGCTTGTGTCGATCAATCTATCAAATGTGTCACTTGGTGTTGAATGCGTTGCATGGCTTCACATATGCATTGCAATCTTGCAGATGTGTCGTTAAACCTATCACTTGCAGTGCAAGACAACAAATGCGTCTCACTAGACTTCGAATGCATCACACCTAATTGAAACCTGACGTTTTCATTGCATTTGCATCACAACGCATCAAATGCGTCAAACACCAACTCAAATGCGGTTTATGTGAATGAATATGCGTTGCGACTTATTCGTTGACCTACCTAAAAACTCTAAAAATGCATGAAAAATGATAAAATGACAAGGTATGAGGTAATTATCGGTGGCTCTGCGCCCTCTGGCCGTCTAAACATTTGCACAATGTATCTGCGGTGCTCGGTCATAGGAATCACCATCTTTGCGCGAGGTCTCTTAGCTCTGAGCTCTCAAAATTTACAAATGTGAAAATGAAAATGAATTGACTTTTACCCATTTTCAACCTATTTATAGGGTCAAATTGGGCTTTTCTTCTAAATTTTATTACTAGAGGCTCTTTTGACCAACTTTGATCGACTCATTGACTACTTTAAACATGTCAAAATCTGAAACCACTTGCACCATTGCTTTTCTAGTCATCAAATTAGCTTGTTGGGACACTTTCCAAATTTTTCTATCACCGGGCTAAAATTTAAAAAATTTCCCAAGGGGGCATGGATACTCTGTACCTTCGCTAGGGCATGTTTTTGACTAAATTTTCTTTGTCACAATCTGACAGGCTGCATTATGACAAAGAGGGGAAAAATATAGACACATAAAAATGACCTAGGTCCGCAAGCTCTATTTTTGCCACATTTTTCTCCTAGCATAATGAAAACATTTAATTATGTCCTTGTTGTCACCTAGAAATGCACCCTACGCACATTGATGGAGACTGAGCTTTCTAGTGAAATATGGGATCATTTCAAGGCTGTGGGTCACCTAAAGTTGAAATGAACCTCCGGAGAAGGCCAACCTCCTTTGGGTATCACCTAAACTAACGATTTTGTAAAGGGAAAAGGGAGAAGGAGTACATGAATGAAACTAAACTATGGTGATACACCAAGTTTGATGAGATCAATGGAATGCTTAGAGTGCACTTGAAATTTTTCAATGATCATAAGGATACACATTAATTTCTATGAGCTATGCATTAATATGTCACAAACAGGTTTGATACACACACTTTTTCAATAAAGGAAAGACTTTCACAGAATAGAATCTATGTGTGATTATGTAAACACAACTTTGTGATTCATATAATGGCACTTTTTACAAAGGAGGGCATGAAACACCAGATAAAGTTATAAAGGAATAAAAAGAATTCACAAGATAACTTGATCATTAACCTGAAATGCACAACACTTTGCAAGAATAGTGACAGAAGTCTGAAGCATCAACAGAGGCCAAGGTAACTCTGCACTTTATATTCCAAAATCAAAGTGAGCTACAAAACATACACTAGCTGAGAGAGGATTGCTAAAAATCACTAACTCTTTTGAATGCATTATCTGAACTGTTTACAAAAAGGAAAAAAATTCCTTATATATCAAAAGTGTGTTGGCCCCTTAGGGTTTTCAAAAATATCAGTCCTCAGAAAAAAATCTATCCTTAGATCTTTTGATTGAAATTAATGCCGCACTCCTGCATGTCCTTATTGTCCATGTCGGTGAAGGAGTGCTTCCATGAATGGTCCTCTTCAGATCTTTCATAGCTACCGCATTCATTTCCTGGTCTCATGTCTGCTTTCTAACCTCCATGTCGAGCGCTTTGAATTCTCTTGAGCTCAGAATAGATACACATTGCTTTTCATCTTGTTGATCTTCTTCATCCTGGTCAGACTGCCACGAATCACTTTTAGCTTTCTCTGATTGGTCGAGCATACTCCACATAGATTCTTCGGGCGTTCAAAAGTTCTTCCTGTAGAATCGCATGTCGGTGAGACACTAATCGTGTCTCCCCGATGCGATTAAATCCTCCTGCAACCATCGGCATAACATGCGACAGTTAGTGAGAGTTCATAGCAAGCCCAGAATTCATACTGATATCACCTCCTCCATTGCTAAGACCACACCATGTTAGCAAGAAATTATTCCGATGGCTGGAAGCTACACCGATGTCATATATATCGGGGAGACTTTCTGCATCGGCGAGACCTTTTACCGGGACCACCATCTCATACTACTGTGCTACTCCGTCGGTGAGACACTTGGGTTGGCAAGACCTTACGCCGACCCCTTTATCCTTGGGTGAGCATGAAACATTTCAGAGAGACATCATCGGGTTGGGGAGACCTCTCCCCGACTTGGAATATTACACCGAAGGCTCCCTTATCGGCAAGACCCTCTGCATCGTTGAGACCTTATGCCGAAGGAAAAATCCTTTGGTGAGCTCTTTTTTCCTATTGGGGAGACCTCGCTATATCGGCAAGACCACTTACCGATGTCAAAATTTCTTGGCAAGCTATTTTTGTTGTCGGCGAGACTCCTGCCGAAGGAAAAACACATATCAAAACCCCCTTTATCTCTTGGTGAGACCACCTCCATTCACCGAGACATCACGGTGACTCCTTTATCCTTCGCCAAAACCATCATCTCTTGCCGAAGCTCCCCCATCTGTCGGCAAGACCCCCGAGTGTCGGTGAGAGATCTTATCGAAAACAAAACGCTACCCCGAGACCCGTCATCTTTGGCAAGACCTCATGCCTTCGCCGAGACATCATGGCGATATCAATTTCTCTCGGCGAGGCTCTGGCCAGTTGCTGAGACATCTTGGCGACTTGACCTTCCTTTTGGAAAACTGGGATCCCATTGGGGTGACTTTCATGTGCTGGTGAGACTTCCTGCCGAGTTCGCTCATGTTACACTGAAGGCACAAGGCTCGTTGGCGTGACCTTTCGTTATTGATGAGACCTCCTGCCGAGCTCGTTATTCTTTCGGCGACGTCTTTGCTATCGGGGAGACACCCGTCGAACTACTTGCTGTCGTGAGACCTTGGCCCGTCGGCTAGAAATTTGCCCGAAATATCATCCCCCGCCGAGAGCACTTTGTTTCGGTGTGACCTCATTTGATTGGCTAGACCTCATGGCGATAATGTCCCTATTCAGCGAGAGCCCTTTTAGTCGGTGAGACATCCGAAAGGTCTTGGCGACTCTCTCCTTAGAGGATTTTCATGTCGAACTTGAACAAGGCAGGCTTCCCAGTTGAGTTCCCTGTGACCTAGCATTGGATACATGACTTTTGCCCTTGTGCGAATGTTCCATTTGGCCTTCTCAAACCTCTGTCACATGATTTATCCTGCCTGATTGAGCCCGTTGGTAAAAATTGAGCAACAGTCCTATGGTCCACTTTCAACTATTAATTAAATAATGCATAATTATTTAATTAATTCATGCCTTTTATTCCTCTTGATTATTTAAATAAATAAATTTTATTTATTTATTTAGATATGTCACTAATGCTCTAATGTCTTTCCATAATTAAATAAATTCCTAAATTTATTTAATTATCTTGGTCCATTAATTCTTCCTGATTATTTAAATAAACAAATTTTATTTATTTATTTAAATACGTCATTAATTCCTAAATGTCTTCTCATAATTAAATAAATTCTTTAATTTATTTAATTATTGTCCACCTTGACATTTTCCCAATTCTAAATAAAATTATTTATTTAAAATGGTTCCACTTTCTAATTTTCCCTCTTTTAGTAAATAATTCAAATTAATTATTTACTGTCACATGGTCCCACCTTTTGAATTAAATTAAAATTTTAAATCAAAATAGCAATTTTCCTCTATAAATCAAGTAATTTCTCATATTATTTGATTTTCCAGCTCTCTCTCTTTATGTGCCATCCTTATCTCCTTGTCACATGCAATCTTGTCCCTTGATTTGATTTTCTAAAATCAAATCTTGTCCACTCATTTCAAATTTACCCTAATGTTTCCCTAACCCTAATTACAACATGGGTTGTCACATTGAATCTTGTCCATTGATCTTAGGGCATTTTTCAACTTTTAATCTTGGCCATTCATCCAAAATTGCATTTTCTATAAAATGGTGATTTTGGTCTCATTTTGACATCTCTCATGCTCTTGACTTCATCTTCATCTCATGCAATCTTGTCTTAGGCATCCTCTATCTCTTGGCATTTTGGCATTTTAGGCATACTTTAGTCTTGCTTACTAGTTGCATAGTTGCATAGTGTAGCATTTGTGATCAAATCCTTCAACATTTTCTTAGGTCTTGGCATAGTCATAGGTTGCTCACACAAAATTTGAGGGAAAACTACACATTGCAGCAAATAGAGAAGGTGCAATGGGGGTCAATCATGGAGGTTGAAGACACTAGGTAATATCTTTCTTTGTTTTCATGTTATTTCCTCCTTTGTACTTCATTGTTTACTTTGGGTTTTTATTTATTTATTCACTAATCTACTAACCTAAATATTTCCCCTAATTATAATAGATACTAGAGAATCCTTCTCCCGAGTCTATGTGAGAACACACAAGAGACTCAGATTCAGGTTGATTGAAAATCGCAGGGGTTCGCAAGACTTGAACTATGAAGTGGTATTCTTTCATATCCTCTTCTGAAGGTACCAAGGAAGCCGCACTTGCTATGGCATTGACATGTCTATTTTCTCTCCTAGGGACACTGTCTATTATGAAAGAGGAAAACTGATTGAGCAATGAAAAAGCAAGGTCTTGGTACCGAGACAACTTACTTTGTTTAGCTTGATAGGTTCCCGTAATCTGATTCACAATAAGCTCAAAATCGCCTAGTATACAGAGATGTTTGATTCTTAATGTAATCGCGACACACAAGCCAACAATTTAAGGGCTTCATACTCAATGATGTTATTGGTGCAAGGAAAATCTAGCTAAAAGGATAGAGGGACTGGTTTACCTTCGAGGGATATCAAGACCACACCCACTTTAGAACCAGTCTGACACCTTGATCCATTGAAGTACATTTTCCATTCAAGGTCATAGTTAATTGTGAAAATATTTTCATCAGGGAACAAATCCAACCCAGAGAAGGAGCAAGATGAGGGAGCATTTTCCAATTGATCATAAATTGCTTGACCCTTTATTGATTTATGAGTAATGAACTGTATATCAAACTCAGAAAGCAACATAACCCACTTCGCTAGTCTCCCAGTAAGGTCAACATTAGAGAACAAATGCTTCAAAATATATGTTTTTACTATAATGTGCATTTCAGCATGGAAAAGGTAGTGTCTCAACTTCTGTGTAGCAAATATAAGAGTGAGGCATTGCTTCTCCATGGAGGAATAACAAGTTTCATAATTGACTAGGATGCGACTGATATAGTAGACCGCTCTCTCTTTCCCTGTGTTATCATAGTGAGCCAACAAAGCCACCAAAGCATATGGTGACGCAACAAGATAAAGTAAAAAGGGCCTATCTTGCATAACTAACATCAATATGGGAGGATTGGACAAATAAGCTTCAATTGACTCAAAGGATTTTTGACACTCCTCATCCCATATGAAGCAAACGTCCTTTTTCAATAAATGAGTGAAAGGGAGGGTACAATCAACCAATTGAGATATAAATCTACGAATCACCTAAATCTTCCCTTGTAGACTTTGCAACTTAGTGATATTCCTTGGTGGAGGCATGTTAACGATGGAATCAATTTTATTTGTGTCAACTTTGATTCCACGATGAGAGACTATGAATCCCAAAAGCTTTCCGACATCCATGTCGAAGATGCACTTATGGGGATTAAGTCTCATCTTGTAGAGTCAAAGCCTCTCAAAGATAAGACAAAGGTTCTTCACATGGTCTTGATGAGTTATCAATTTCACCAAGATGTCATCAACATAATCCTCTAGGATCTTATGAATAAAATCATGAAATATCAGGGTCATTTCCCATTGGTAATTCACTCTCACATTCTTTAAACCAAATGACCACAGAGTAGAACGTACCCCAAGGGGTAGTTAAGGCTATCTTGTATTGATCATCTAGGTTAATACAGATCTGATTGTAACCCGAGAAGCCATCCATAAAAGATAACAATGCATGGCCTGTAGTCGAGTCCACAATCATATCTATATTAGGTAACAAAAAATCATCCTTAAGAGTCTTTATTAAGATCTTGAAAGTCAATGCATATGCGAATATGGCCACCAGGCTTACTAACGGTGACTATATTTGAAATCCAAGGGGA
Organism: Sequoia sempervirens; assembly: GCA_007258455.2. Lineage (NCBI taxonomy): Eukaryota > Viridiplantae > Streptophyta > Pinopsida > Cupressales > Cupressaceae > Sequoia > Sequoia sempervirens. Next base: position 119,452 of record VDFB02283943.1, on the reverse strand, counting down.
TTAGTCAATCAAACAGATAAAGCCTGCTTTCAAGAGCTTCTCTATCTCACTCTTGACCATCAACACCACCCTTAGATTGATCTTTCAGATTTTCTACTTAACCGGCTTGCCATTGGGACATAGGATGATATTGTGATCCATTATAGAATCATCAATACCAGGCATATCCTCATACATCTAAGCAAAGATATCAGGATGAGAATGCAAGAGATCAGAGTGTTCATCTACTTCCTTCAAAGAGAGACACTTCCCAATCTTGATTAATTTTTTTGAAGATTTAGGATCCATAGGAACTTCAACAATATCTCCTTTAAGGAGAGAACTGCGGTCTTCGGGATGGGATATTGGAACATCATCATTGATGTTAGATAGAGGGTCTTCCTCGTTAACAATCAAAACAGATTCTCCAAAGTATGCTTGTTTATGCAAGTGATATGAGAATCATTTCTTGTGGTGATAAGGAGGCAATGGGGAATAGGCACCTAGAAATTCCCCTAGTGCTTCATCCAAAGAGAAGACATCCAAAGGGACCTTCTTGGCCTGCCCCCTTTCTTCTATCAACTTAGGGTTAACCAAGCTCAATGGCTCGACTGAAATCATATTAACACTCCACCAAAGCTTTTGTTTAGACTATTCAACAGAGCATCCCAAACTAGATAGGGACTTGGATTCCTTGCTTGATACACCCTAGGCCTTTCTGCCCATAGCCATATCAAGAGGGGAGTTCATATCCAAACTCATAACAAGTTCGTAGAAATTTAGGAGGTGGAAACTCTAGGTAGAGTGTTTCATTCCACCAATGAATGCCAAATGTCTCTACAGGAGTGTTCCCACCTTCTTTACTAGGTTCACAAACATTAACCTCCTTTGTAGGAGTGGGATTACCCTCCTAGGTAGTGGAAGGAGTGGTCTCTTGAACAAGATCATACTTCTCTTCTCGAGCGGGAGTGTCATCCACCTTTGTGTCGACAACACTTGGAAATTCTATACCAGAGGGGATTTCCTTGTATTCCGTGATGAAGAACTTGAAGAAATCCAAGGATCCCCAATCATCACCAAGGAAAGCATTTGATTGAGAAGACAAAGGGGAAGGGAGAGGAGACTTAGGATCTTCTGCTTTAGGTGGTTTATTTTTGTTGACACTTGCTCTCAGAACAAATTACACAGAGGGTGTCGATGAAGAACATGCCATAGCATTAGTGGTTAAGGATGGAATACAATTCTTGAGAGTGGATACAATCAAAGCATGACTGAAAACCACTGGCTCACAAAGGTGAACAAATTTTGGATCTAATTTAATCGTAACCACCTGATTATTTGTGATGAACTTCAAGGAATGGTGTAAAGTAGAAGTCACAACACCCATAGCATGAATCTAGGGTCTCCCCAAGAGAGTATTGTATGATAACAGGCCAAGAATCACATAAACCAATGTAGGCAAGGTAATGGGGCCTAGCTGGAAAGGTAGTATTATCATACCTAGAGCTTGGCAGCCAGTGTTATTGAAGCCACAAATATACAAGGAAGAGGATGCTATAGAAGATGGATCAACTTTAATTTTAGGTAATAGGTCCATACCAAAAACGTCGAGAGCTGAACCAGTGTTAACAAGAATATGCTTAATACTGATATTATTAACATTAATTATAATCATCAAGGGATCTACTTGCTTCTGCACATCCGAATGTAGGAGTTCTTTCAGGTGGAACATAATATTCAGTGAATTCACTCGAATATGAGCCAAAAATGTGTTAACATTTGTAGGCCTAGCAGAGGCAGGCAAGAGAATCTTTATCAAGGCTTCCTACAACATCTCTTGGTAAACTAGAGCGATCTGAAGCAAGTCCCAAAGTGAGATCTTAGCTGGAGTAACACGAAGTTGCTTGACAAGATCGTAATCACCTGGTGCCTTGATCATAGGATTAGGTGTTGAAGGAAGACTTGGTTGGGAAGGTGGTAAAGAAGTAGGAACTTCAGTTAGTTGTGATGTAGGAATAGAAGATTGTTGATCCAAGTTCCATTTATTTATCCTTGTATTGTATGTATTCCCAACAACATTATAGGAAGTAGAGTCTGTAGCTTTCACAAACCTTGAATATAAGTCCGATGAATCACTACGACATGAAATCCCATAGATAGAATAGTTCTCCCTAGGGGATGGTTCAACAAGGGTCATGTAAATGATGGGTTTCTTAGGGTGTAGAGGAGCCACAAAGACCACAACCACATTTACCAACTCCTCAGCTTGCGAGGGGAGAGTTTGTTTGGAAGATTTGCAGATAGGGGAAAGCGCTTCTAAGAAGTCATCCAGAGTGTCTTCCAACATATCGAAATCTTCTTCAAAAAAGGGATTATCATAAGCATGTGACATCACGAAAATAGATCTGATGCATTCATGTTAGGTTCACCAAAATGTGATATAAGAGGGATTTGCTACACATGGGTCTCTTTATTCTCAAGAGATCACCAGGGAACGAACTGCCCTTATACACCTCAACATAGGCAATTTAATGAAAATGTAGAAAATGTATACCTCAATTTGTGTTTCAGAGAAAGTTATTTCATATCTTGAGAGAGTGAAACCCCAAAATTTCTGCCTCAGATGAGCGAGTTATTAACCAAAAGACAGTAGTGCAATTTCAGGACGCCAATGTGATGCACTTTTGTCTAAAAGGCGCACTGGCATCCTAAGCAATAGAGGGCTTAGAAGCTTAAGCAGATAGAACTAGGTTCCACTTCTAAGCTTAGGTTTGGAATGTATTGAGCGAAATAAACAAACAGAAAGCCAAAAAATCATAATAAATACAAGGGGACTTGGAGAGAGCTTATCTTTCATGGGAAATTCAACTCTTCACTCCAAGCTCCACTTTGCACCTACACACAAAAGAACAAGGGGAAAAGGTTGGAGCTGTATAGGGGCTTGCCTCAATCAGACCCCTATTTTGGTGTTCCCACCTCCATGGATAGACAAGTTTGAAAGGAGTGTAAATGAAGTAAACAAAGTGTGTGGTGAAAGAAAAACCCGCTCAAGAGTAGAACCCGCACCACGAGATAGTAAATCAACAAGGAAGGAAATTGAAAGAGAGAGAGAGAGTGTTATCCATGGGTTTAGACCCTCTCTAGAGCACACAAATGCACCGTTGAGTGCTTGATTGAGAGCTATTGCTACTAGAGGGACATTAGTCCGACATGGATTTTCTTGTGAGAGTGCTGCTATCAAAGATGAAGAGAACTCAAGACTAGAGCAAGTAGTAAGAGAGCT